>JAQQSO010001795.1:0-14941 GCA_028658305.1 Pachyuromys duprasi
TGTGTCTGGTTTTATGTTGAGGTCTTTGATCCACTTGGACTTTAGCTTTGTGCAAGGTGATAAATATGGATCTATTTTAATTTTTCTGCATACAGATATCCAGTTGGACCAGCACCATTTGTTGAAGATGCTGTCTTTTTTCCATTGAATGGTTTTGGCTTCTTTGTCAAAAATCAAATTTCCATAGGTGTGTGGGTTCATTTCTGGGTCTTCTATTCGGTTCCATTGCCACGATCATATTTTAACACCACAATGCTTCTATAATGACATCACAATTGCATTAAGATATCACAACAGTATTAGCTTATTACAATGCTACTATTATGACATCATAATGAAATACTGTGACATCACAATGGTATTGTGGAATCACTAAGCTTCTATTATGCTATTACAATGTATCATGACATCCCAATGGTACTACTGTGAAATCACAAGGCAATTATGACATCACAATGGTACTGCTGTGACATCACAATCATATTTTAACATCAAAATGGATCTATTATGATATCACAATGGTCCTATTATGACATCCCAATGGCATTTGGATATCACATTGCTACCTTAGTGACATCACAATAAATTACTGTGAACTCACAATGGTATTGTGGCATCACTATGGTTCTATTATGATATCAAAATGCTATTGCAACATCACAGTGGTACAAATGTGAAATCACAATGCAATTATGACATTACTATGATACTACTGTGACACCACAATGCAGTTATGCCATCCCAATGGTATTGTGACATCACAATTCATCCGACATCACAAATGTACTACAGTGACATCAAAATACTGCTATGAATTCACATTCGTATTGTGAGAACGTTACTACTAGGACATCACAATGCAATTATGACAACAAAATGGAATTACAAGTTTACAGTGGTTCTGCTGTAACATGCCAATGGTACTATTGTGATATCACATTTGATTTTTATCATCACAATCGTTTTATTATGACATCACAATTGTCTTAGGACACCACAACAGTAATAAGACACAACGATGGTATTATTATGACATCACAATGACATTAGGATATCATCATGCTATTATTGTCACATAACAATGAATTACCTTGACCTCCCAGTGGTATTGTGACATCACTATGGTTCTATTATGATATCACAATGGTATTGTAGCATTAAAATGCTACTAATGTGACTTCACAATGCAATTATGATATAACAATGATTTTCTAACCTCACAGTGGAATTATGAAATTACAAAGGTACTATGGTGACCTCACAATGGTATTATTATGACATCACAATGCTATTATTACTTCACAATTGTAATACTGTGACCTCATAATGCAATTATGACAACAGAATGGAATTATGAACTTATAATGGTGCTTTTGAAACATCACAATTTTACTCTTGTGATATCACATTCGTTTTTAACATCACGATGGTTTTATTATGACTTCACAATTATATTATGATATTACAATGGTATTGTGACATAACAATGGTACTACTGTAACATCATAATGGCACTAGTTTGACATAACAAACTAGTTATGGTACTATTATAATATCACAATGATATTAGGATATCACAATGTTACTCTTGTGATATCACAATGAATTACTGTGATCTCAAAATGGTATTGTGGCATCACATTTGTACTATTGTTACTTCACAATCATATTATGAAATTACAATTATATTATGATATCACTATGGTACTCTTGTGATCACATTGGAATAATGGCATCACAAAGGTACTATTGAGACATCACAATGGTGCAATTTTGACATCACAATTGTATTATGACCTCACAATAATATTGTGACATCACAATGTAACAACTGTGACATCATAATGCAATTATGACCTCACGATTGTAATGTGACATCACAACATAATTATAATATATGTTATTAGGTGAGTGAGAGACATTTTCTTCAGTGATGTCAGTATTGATAGGATATGCTTGCTCCTGAATCAAGCATCACCCATGCTAATGAAAATCAGCATGAATTAATAAATCAGCACTACTGAAAATAACTGGGTTAAACACCCATACAGAAATACACAAGAGCAAACACAGACATGCACAGGGGGTAAAAGAAAGAGATCAGGTGGAAAAGAAAAGGCATTAGTGAGAATAGGACAAAAAAAAAAAAAGTAAGTCTTGACTGCACATTTTCATTGGAATGCTAATTCATTTATTTTATTATGGAATTTTTAATAATAAACAGTAAACCTTGGCAGTAACCAAAACTTCTTTTAATTTGCTAAAAATTTTACCCTAAGAGTAATGCTTTTGTTACAAACAACAAGTTCTTGGCATGATCTCAAGACATAATTAAGAAGTAATATCTAAAATATCTTTTACTATAGGAAAAGCCCTGTTTTAAGTGAACTATAATTAGGAAATCATTTAAAATTCAAAACCCAATGATAAAATCTCTATGCAGCCTCATTTCATAACTGAGAAAAAAGGGAAATAAACCATGACAATTTTAGAAACCTACTGATTGAGAATTCCAAGCCAGCATAAGTGCAGCAAATTAAATTAAAGAAGCCTGCTACAGAAAGAGTTTGGACCCCACATGCAAGATTTAGGGACACTGAGGATGCTGGGAATAATGCCACATCAATCCTCATTCATTTTATTTCATTCAAGGCAGAAGAAAAAAGAGAATGAATGCTATAAGGTACACAAATTCTAAAAGTGCTAGGTGTTCTTGCATGGAATTTTCTCATTCAACATCTGTAGCATAGGTTATATAGCATCATTTAAAAAATTAAACTTTTACAGAGATGATATCATTTGTTCCAATATGGTACACTCATGCTACATCCATGCAAATTAAATTCCTACACTCATTTTTATTACACAAAATATCCATAAGTTCTTCATAATCTTAAATCTTTAAGAGCCTTTGTTTATTATGCACTTGTAAAACATTTTAGAAATGTTCTGTAAATGTGAAAATTTAAATGAGTAGATGACACTTTAATAGAGTTCCTCATTTTGTGGTGAATCCCCAGTCATGGGCTTTTTACTCCTACTTAAAGCACTCCTTCCTAGACCCACAGTCTAGATTTTGGCACCTACCTGCAATTATTCCACCTCAGAAATACTAGAGTATAACTAGGCCTGTCTTCCAACATAATATATTCCTTAAATACAATTTAGTTCATTGCATTAAATATGGGAATGGTGCTAGCATCATCAAGATGTTATTTGGTCTACAACACAACTTTTCTCAATACTCTGATGAATGTTAAGAGCTTAGCAATGTGGAAACCCCTTAAACAGAAAGATGTGGTATTTTAACAGAAGTAGATTCCTGAAGTGCACAGCATCGCACTATGTTAAGCCATAGGGCAAAATGGCTAGAGACACAGGTTAGAAGTATTAAGAAGTTTTCCAATGTGAGTAGAGATTCACCCATTCACTTCCAGCACTTATGTCCAATACTATGAGAAATTAACAGAATGAGTACTAGCATTAGAAAATTAGCACACAACCCCACAGGATATGACTTTTATCAACTAGAGTTCAAAATGTAGTTTGTTTTGCCTTTACTTAGACCTCATTTATTAAAAAGTTACGGAGGTCAATAATTTTACCCCTTCCCTGAGACTATTTGAAAAATATATTATGCAATTAACATGATTTTATTAAGTTGGGTAGGGTGGTTTACATCTACAATCTCAGCACTTGGGAGTTAGAAGCAGAAAATTAGGAATTCAAAGTTGTTTTCAGCTACACATTGTTAGTTCCAGGGCAGCCTGGGCTACAGGAGACCCTATCACAGTGATTCTCATCTTTCCTAATGTTGAGACCTTTTTACAAAGTTTCTCATCTTGTGGTGAACCCCAGCCATAACATTTTTTCATGGCTACTTCCTAACCATATTTCTGTTACAATTATGATTCATAATGTAAATATATGATATACAGATTTTCTAATATGTGACTCCGGGGAAAGGGTCATTTGACCTCCAAAGGATTGTGACTCACAGTTTGAGAGCTGCTGCCCTATCAGAATGAACAAAGGAGAAAGATGAGTGGAGAGGAGAAAGAAAATTAGAAAGGGGGAAATTGGGGAGATCCAAGATGGCTGCCACGTGAGGACACAGTGTCTGAGGAGTAGGACAGGAGAAACAACACAGCGACCAGGAGACTGAACTCTGGGACCTAAAACACCAGCATTTGTGATTGCCAGGTGAGAGGAACTCCTATGGTGAGAAAATCAAGTGGGAAAACCCTAGGGACACCCAGTTATTCCCCGAAAACACCTCCTGTTGACCTGTGGTGCACAGCTCTGATCTGAAGGAGCAGCTGCACTGGGCGCCTGCAGATGCCATACTAGACTGGATCACACAGTCTCCCGGGCAGACTGAGGAGGAACCAGGTACCATTTTCACTGACCTGCACATTGCGGGTACACACTGCTAGGATCTGCCAGCAAAAACCTTAGTCCCTGTGTGAGTCTATGGGCAAGTTCAGGAAGGACCCAGGTTTTGCTTCAACCAACGGGCTTAAGGCAGGCACACACAGATCACCTCTGCTGGAACCACCTCAGACTGAGAGGGACAGGGGACTGTTTTGACCAGACCACACACTGAGGGTGCACACTGCTCGGGACCACCAGCAAAAAACTCAGTCCCTTTGTCTGTGCCCACAGGCCAGACAGAGAAGGCCTCGGGCACCATTTCAGACAGGCCTGCATACAGTGGGTGCAAACTACTCTGCAACGACTGCAACCAACCCAAACCCACTTTGTGTCCCCCAAATATCATCTCAGACCGTGGTGCACAGATCCTGGCCCAGAAGGGGGTGCCAAATCTACAGTCAGGGGAGAGCCCTTAGCAGCAAGCCCACAGTGGAGTACACAGCCCCAACTGACATCTCAAACTGGGACACTCAGACTCTAGCACAAAGTGAGCAGTAAAGCCTCCAGACAAGAGGGGTGACCAGCCTACAGTGCTCACAGCTTCTAGCACAGAGCATGAAGCCAGACACAGAGAGCCCACAACAGAGTTCAACTGAATCAACCACACACACTAACAAACCACTGGAAATCCCTGATCTTCTTGAAGAATACACCTGACACAAGAGAATGACAGTTTGAGACTGAAGTTCAGCCTTAAAGCACAAACAGCTCCTTGATTATATATAAACAAATGCCCAGAAATCGACGAAAGAAATCAGCCAACAAAAATCAGGACACCATGGCCCCACCAGAAACACCCAAAAGCAGTGGAGATTTTAATTGAGCTGAGACACAGGAAAATTATGTTAAAGCTATGATTATGCAGATATTGGAGGAACAAAAGGAGAGACAAAAAGAGGAAATGAACAAGGCCCTCAAAGAAATGGAGAAGAAATTAACTGCCCATATAGAGGAACAATCAAAGATAAACAGAGAGGAAACAAGCAAAATAGGAGACACAGTCAATCAGTTGAAGGAAACAGTACAAAGCATGAAAACGGAATTAGAAACTA
The DNA here is from genome assembly GCA_028658305.1 of Pachyuromys duprasi. Lineage (NCBI taxonomy): Eukaryota > Metazoa > Chordata > Mammalia > Rodentia > Muridae > Pachyuromys > Pachyuromys duprasi. The sequence goes on from JAQQSO010001795.1 coordinate 5,487, forward strand.
TAAAGAAGACACAAAGGGAGAAGAAACTGGAACTGGAGAACTTAGAGAAAAGATCAGGAACCACAAAGGTAAGCATCAACAATAGAATACAAGAGATGGAAGAGAGAATCCCGGGAGCTGAGGATACACTGGATGAAATGGATTCCTAAAAAAATCCAAGCACAAAAATTCTAAGAAATTAAGGATGCAATCAAAAAATGAACTTAAGAATAATTGGAATAGATGAAAAAGAACACTCCAGGCTCCAAGGACCAGAAAATATTTTTAAGAAAATCATAGAAAATTTTCCCAACTTAAAAAAAGAACTGTCTATAAACATACAAGAAGCCTACAGAACAACAAATAAACTAGACAAGAAAAGAAATACCTCTCATCACATCATAGTGAAAACACTAAACCTACAAAACAAAGAAAAAAATATGAAAGGCAGCAAGAGAAAAGGGTCAAGTAACACATCAAGGTAGACTGATCAGAATCATACCAGACTTCTCATCAGAAACTAGGAAAGCCAGAAGGGCCTGGGCAGAAGTCATGCAGTCCTTAAGGGAACACAGAGGCCAACCAAGACTACTATACCCAGCAAAGCTTTCAATCATCATAGATGGAGAAAACAAAATTTTCCATGACAAAACAAAATTCATGCAATACCTACACAGCAACACAGCCCTTCAGAAGGTACTAGAAGGAAAACTTCAGTCCAACGAAAACAACTACACCAAAGAATATATAGGATACAGATAATTTCCCAATGACAACAACAACAACAAAAAAGCAATAAATCACAGTAAAACCACCAACTCCACACTAAAAGGAAGTAACAGTCATTGGTCACTATTATCTATCAACGTCAATGGACTCAACTCTCCAATAAAAAGACAGACTAACAGAACACCAACAACACAGTCTCTAAGATCAACAATCAATAAGTGGGACCTCATGAAGCTGAAAAGCTTCTGTAAAGCAAAGGACACTGTCATCTGAACGAAACTGCAGCCAACAGATTGGGAAAGGATCATTACCAATCTTACTTCTGACAGAGGGCTAATATCCAGTATATATAAAGAACTCAAGAAGTTAAAAAGCAAGAAACCAAGTAATCCAATTCAAAAATAGGGTATGGAGCTAAAAAGAGATATGACTGTAGAGGATTATAGAATGGCAGAAAAACACTTAAAGAAATGCTCAACTTCCTTATCCATCAGGGAGATGCAAAACAAAACGACTCTGAGATTTCACCTTACACCCTCCAGAATAGCTAAGATGAAAAACTCTAGTGACAAAGCATGCTGGAGAAGTTGTGGAGAAAGAGGAACCCTCCTCCATTGCTGGTGGGAATGCAAACTTGCACAACCACTCTGGAAATCAATTTGGCGCTTTCTTAGACCATTAGGAATAGTGATTCTTCAAGACCCAGCTATATCACTGTTAGGCATATATCAAAAAGATACTCAAGTACATAACAAGGACATTTGCTCAACTATGTTCGTGGCTGCTTTATTTGTAACAGCCAGAACCTTGAAACAACCCAGATGTCCCTCACTTGAGGAATGGATACAGAAATTGTGGTACTTTTACACAATGGAATACTACTCAGCAATTAAGAAGGAGGAAATCATGAAATTCTCAGGCAAATGGTGGGACCTGGAAACAATCATCCTAAGTGAGGTATCCCAAAAGCAGGAAGAAACATATGGTATATACTCACTTATATAGACCTATAGGATATGAAGGTCAAGCTGAAATCTTCACACCTATGGAGGATATACATGAAGGAGGACCCAGATTGGTATGATCAATGCTCCTTTAGATGAACAAATGGGATTGACATTGAGTGGAGGAGAAAACAAGCAACAGGACAGGAGCATGCCAAGGAGGACCTCTGGGCAGGTCAATGTAGCAATGTATCAGAGCAGATATTAAGGCTCGCAATCAAGCCTTTGGCAGAGGGCAAGAAGTGATAATAGAAATGGGGGAGGTTGGTGAGTCTTGGGAAGAACAAGAGCTCCACAAAGACCAAACTGAGCTGGGCACAGGGTTCTTGTATGAGATGGTTTCTAAAATCTAGGACCATGTGTGGATGTGGCCTGGAACCCCCGCTCAGTTGGGGCCCATGATTGCTCCGTGTAGGACTGAAGACCCTAGTGAGAGAAACAGGGGCTTTTTCAGTCATGAACTTGATGGCTGACTCTTTGACCCTCCCCAATACATGCCAGGGAGTGACAGACTGTTTAGATCCCAATGGAGGACATTGCAGCCAGCCCTGAGGAGACAGGATGAGCTGGGGTTGGATGGAAGGGGAGGAGGTCCTCCCTCGTTGGTGGACTTGGAGGGGGCAGGGAAAAGGGAGATGAGGGAGGAAGAGGGAGGTTGGGAGTTAATGAAGGAGGGGGATTATGCCTGAGATTCAAAGTACCTAACCTGTGATTGATATAAAACTGAATAAATAAATAAAAGAAAGAGAAAGGGGGTATTTGCTTAGATTATTTTGTCAAGTTGGGCCTGGTGGTATTGACCTGTCACCAGCTACTGAGTGTACTGAAGGATGCAGCTTGCAAGATCAATGACTACATGGCAACTCATACAGAACCTGACACAAAAAATTAAAACAGGCTTGGACTACAGCACAGCAGTAAGCCATTTAGCAAGAATGCCTGGAAATTCTAATTAAAAAATAAAAATCCCATTCTGTGTTCTACCCTGGAGTTTTTGCCTGTCTCCAAAATGATTTTTTAATTTGTGTTCATTATGGTTCTTGGTATTATAAAGTTCTGTGTTTTGCCTAAGACACATTGTCATGGATCCTCAACTACAGTGCCACAAGCAAAAAAGATATTTTCACTGTCTGGAAAATACCGTCCATGCTTAGTATATTTGATCCCATTCCTTGGACAACCAGTCTTTTTCACTGTCTCTACTGTTTTACCCTTTCTATTTGGTCCTTTTAGACATGTTGCATTCAGTTTGGAATATGGAGTTCAAATTCTGCATGTCTGCATGACCTTATGCCTCACTTCACTAGTAATTGATGATATCCTATTACATCAAACTTCATGGGTCTCTTGAGCCCATTTGTCCACCAATTTTTGAAAAATATCTTGGTTAATACCACTTTAAAGATCATAAGTAAATTTGGTGCAAACTTTGACAAGGTTTAAATATTCAGATGAGCATGGTAAATATTTGGGTATACTGCTTCAGGGCAGCATGATAATCATATATTTTGTGCTTTGTTAGTACTTCCAAACCATTTCCAAAGTAGCTATGTCATTGTGAAACCTAACTAAAAATAATTTGATGTTTTGTTTTTAGGTAGCCATACCAACACCTGGCACAAACTCAGGCTACAGTTAAAATTTAGCCATTCTAACATGTGTGTTTCCTGTTTGGGGTTTTTGGTTTGCTTTCTTTTTTAAAAGACCTTTCATTTCAATTAAGTAGGTGTCAAGAAGAATCTAAGGCTGCAGAGGGAGACATGTGCAATGCTAGTCACCAGTAGGGACTGACCTAAGCTTGTAGATCATTAGACCCCTGAGAGCTGTGGTGCTCTGCTGTATTGTTACCAAGTTCCATACTCCTAAAAAATTACCCGAGCCTCACACTTCCTGGGTCCTATTATTTCTAATGCACAGTTGTATGGAAAACAAAGTTTTCTCCACAGTGTATTTTTGGCATTGCAGCAGAAATGCCTGTTGTCTTCTATATAACACACTATGTGAAGACTTCAATAAAAGTTTATCTAAATTCTCTGACTCTTCCCTTCGGATTTTTTTCCTTCATCCTGGACAAGCTTACCTGAGAATCTCTTAAAAGGCCTAAAATGCCCTTGAATTTCTTCATAAACCTGTCCTTCCTCCACCTGTATCAGCAAAGCCATAGCCATGGCCCTTCATCAGTATCACAGTCCACTTTACCTCCCTCTAACCTAGCAGTCAATGTGGCAAAAGATCACTGCCATGAACTAATTACCTGATCTTCCTCAGTGCCACCTACATTATGTTCAGAAATCTTCAGTCAACCTGTTTCAATTACTCTAAAAGGATCTTCCACATCCTCTTCATTCACATTAAGCTTTTTAATTTTGGTGAGCCTATTTTGGGAAGAAAATGGAAGGCCATTAGATGTAGTCAAAGCAGTTCTCCAATCTGCTCTTCCAAAGTGATCCATGCCCACACCAGCCTGCTATCCACGGTGTATTTTTCATCTCCGGGACCAACCACCTGTGCTCTCCAAACACTGCTATTTATTTTTACCTCATCAGTCTTCAAACTATCTATCTCTAGCAATTTGTTCTTTCATTTCACCTCACCCTTTGAGAATACAATATCCCCACAATTTACACACTTTTATCACCAAGTTGTGTGCCTCTGTGTGATAAACAATTGTCACTGTCAGCATTGTATTAAGGTTGATATAGAGTTACAATTTTACCTCGAACTAAAATCATAGTCTCATACCAATTTAAACATCATTTCAGTTTTACTGGCAAACAAAATGAAGATGGATGCAGAACTAATACAACTGCTGTCACACTACTTTCAAAAGTCTTGATTATTTGGGATTTCTATCTACCCTGATGACATCAGAATTCAGCCCTCAGCTAAAATATAACCAAATACTGGCCATTAAAAACAGAGATGCTTTCCCTTAACTTTTAAGAAAATCATTTTATGTTCCTCAAGCATATCCTCTCTGCCACATCCTCTTTACTTGGACCCTACATTTACTCTTTCAATACCTGACAGCTGGGTTTTGTTTTCACCATGAAACACAAACTGATATCCCTAAGGCTACAATGGTCTTATTCCAAAACCACCGATCAAATTTCCAGGCTTATCCACTACACACTAAACTATCAACTGTTATTCGGGACCTTGTCCTCCGTTCTAATTTCTACAGCTCAGGTCCTATGACACTACTCTCCTTTTCAGGTACCTCAAAACAGTTTCTTCTCAGGCCTCCATCTGTCTGTTAATGATGCAGTAAGTGTTCTGCTTTTGCCACCGCTCTAACCCTCCATACACTAAAACACTGTCAGTTCAACTACCTCCTCAAGGTAAGTCCTAAAACAGTGCTAACAGAAATCCCTCTTCCCAGGCTTCAGATGACTCACAAACCCTTCCCAGAAGGAAGGTCCTCACATTTTCACTCATGAAGAAAGCAGGGATCACAATACTCTGCATTTTATTACTATCCCCAATCTAATCTAACCCAACATTGCTGTTATGATTTCACTTGTGAACTTTCCTTCATAAACACTTGTTTGAAATTAGTCCTTTGCTGTGAGATCTATCAGGGAGGTATGCTGGAACCTTTAAGAGGTTGTATCCATTGCGTTGCAATAAGTGAATGGTTGAGTGTGGATCAGAGGTGTTCTCTATTTCCTGACCCATAGTGAAAAAGGAAACAGCCTCAGAGTCTTTGCCTCCATGAACCACACCATGCTTCCTCATTATGGAGGACTGTGTACACTCTCCAAATGATGAACAGAAATGAACCAATCCTCCCATATGTTGCTTATGCAAGTCATTTTCTCACAGTGTTGAGAAAAGTAAATAATCCAAAATGTTAGCACCCCATGTGAAAAATACTAACTCAAATATTAAGTACCTTTCATAAGCTCTAGACAATAAAGAGCATAGTAGATTAGTGGACATCATACTTCCCCAGGGCTTCCAATATAAAGGAAACCTAAGCCTGTCATAAGGTCAAAGATCCAACATCTTCAACTGTAGCTGAGTCTCAGCTGCAGAATTGGTACAGCCTTATGAATTTCAATGGTTGAGATCACTTAAAGACCCTTGATTCCAGAATACTTACTCAGCTCCTTCTATGGCCCTTTTTACCTTCAGCATATCCTGATTTCCATGAAAATCTCATATTAAGACTCCTATTACTTGGGCCTGCTTTGGTGGCACACACCCTTAATCCCACCATTCAGAAAGCTGAGAGGCAGGTGGATCTCTGAGTTCAAGGGCAGCCCGGTCTAAATTGCAACTTCCATGCCAGCCAAGGTTACAGAGTGAGAACCTGTTTCAGAAACAAACAAAAGATTCCCATTTTCCATTATTCCCAAAGATATTATAATGCAATGTTAACATCTTCCAAAACAATTTGATCAAGTTTTACTCTAAGAAATCAATAGAGCTAGGTACCCAATACTTCTTGATTTTCTCATTATTTCTTACATCTCTGTGGTAACTTAAAAAATCTGAGATGTATATATGCATTCCTTTATCCCTTCCCACTCTCCATGTTACACCCTTCAAACCAACAGATTTCTAAAAGAATTGGCCTTATTTCCTTATACTTGAATCTATCTTTCAATCAGTGTGTGGTCTTAAATTAAAATATGAGCCAGGCACTTGCTTTTTGAAATCTCTTGATGATTCTCCAGGTCTTCCACAATAATGCCTAAGGTTAATAAATATTCAATAAGGTCTCTCAATGCTTACAGAACCAAACACTTACAATAAATGTATACTCCATGCTTTTGACTTTCCTACACTCTTCCCTAGACCTTGGTCTCATCATTTAAGCTTGTCTATGGAGCTTAACTTTTCCAAGAAACAGCAGTGTTTCTCAACTACAGGTGGAGGTCCATTTTGGGGAGGGGGGGCTGTGTCAAATGACTCTTTCACAGGAGTCACCTAAGACCATCAGAAAGCAGATGCTTACATTGCAATTTATAACAGTAGTAAAATTAGTTATTAAGTAGTAACAAAAATAATTTTATGTTAGTCATCACTACAACTTGAGGTCAAACATTAGGAAATAATGAGGGCAAGCCTGAATTAGAGGCTCTTATCTTCCACAATATCCTTCTAAAATTTTCCCCACTACTTCATTATATTTTCTTTGAACTCTGTGTAGTCAAAGACAGTTTTTTATTCATCTTTAAGCCCGGAAAATGGTACCAAGTAAACATGGAGTTAAAGCTTTACATGAAAGAATGAATGAGTTGAGTAAACAAAGCATATGAACTTAACAGAATTTTCTGCCCTACAGTAACTGCTCAATTATTACTGCTAGGTAGCGTTTTCTGCATATAATTGTTAAGTTCCATCAAAGCAAATTTACCAAAATTTTAGCAAAGAGATCCAATGGTTAACTCAGTCGCTTTCTAGTCATTTGATTTTTTGTTTGTTTTTGTACAAAATCTTAGTATGAAACACCGGCTGGTATAATAAAACTCTGTCTTCAACCTCCCACTACAGGTACTTACCACAGTGCCCATTATAAATTCCTGTTTTTAAAGATCTCTTAAATTACCCATATATATATGGGTCCCCAGTTGATGTCACTATTATGGGAGGCTGTGAAACCTTTGGAGAGTAGGCCCTTGCTGAAGGAGATGAACCTTTGTGTGGGGTGCAGGTGAGCTGCATTGTCTGCTTCCTTTTCAACGGTGAGGTAGACAAGTAGTTACCTCATGATCCCACTGTCATGGAGTTGCCATGCATTCTCAGCCATGGCATATGATGATGCAGGCTGGGTAGTGGTGAACCTGCCTTTCAGCTGGGAATCCTGGGTGCCACAGTCCCAGAGTGCTGAGATGTGGTGACTGCCTGCTTGTTCTTCTTACCATAAAATTCCTCCAAATCAGTCATAGATGTGGGTAGCTCTTAGATAACACACACTTGGGAGTAATTTTTTCAGGATGCTTGAGACTAAGATTAGATGAAAGAGCACCAAAATGTCTTATGAGCCCAGCAGGGTGGTATCAAGGGCCCCTGTTTTTGGTAGGGTGATGTTCCTCCACCTGTCTCTTTCCATGGAAACCCCTCAAAGCCTTCCGTGCTCTTCTGGACTCACTGTCCACTGCTTCTTGGAAAAACCTAGTTAAATGTCCAAAATGACTGATATTTTTGTTGTTGTTTTGTTTTAAGTTTTCTTTTCTTTTCTTTTGCTGTAGAAGTTCTCTGGTGTTTGATCACCACTTCTTCTGGAGTATGCACTTTGGGAGGATAAGTATGGTAATGCTAAATTTGGTCCTTAAAAAGACAGTTGATTAAGAAATACATAGATGTAGCAATATGTTAGGACAATTATAAAGGTTTTTATTGTGAATATTCTTGAATTATCCCATTAACTTTTAACAGAACTGAAACAGGGAATGGGACCTCTTGCACTCAGCTAAAGCAGGATTGCCATGGGTTGGCAGTCCAGCCAGAGCTACATAGCGAGACTCTGTCTTGAAACCAAAGCAGTGCTAAAAGCTGTTGATATTTGGAAAACAGCCTGTCAGCCTTGTTACTTACACTGGAGGTGGGGCTGGCAATTCCCCAAAGAGGATTCAGCTCCAAAAAGGGTCCTGGCTCTTCTAAACCATATTTTCCCCACTGTCCCTTAGCTTCGCCCACAGGTGTCTTGTTTTCTGTCAACATATGAAATATACAAGAGAGATTCAGGCAGTCAGGGCAGGCAATACTTTTCATTTCCATCAGGATCATGTCCCTGTGAATGTTTAATTCTGAGGGAAACCTGCCCCCTGCTTTAGAGATAGATCCTTTTGAGAAGCTAGGGCTGAATGCAATACACGGGGGCAGCAGGTTGTTGCTCTTTGCCAGTGTTCCACTTGTGAGGAGAGGGAAATTGAGCAGTAGTGTTACTTTTTTCATTGACCTTCCACGGGGACATTTTTTGAACTGACCTTGAGGAAATAATTTTAGCCTTGAGGAAATGACTTTTGGGGTCCTTATTAAAGTGTAGGTAATAAGATATCAGTGTCTCAAAATTGTTCCAGGTTAAGCTCCCATTGCTTTTCTTTTCTTTTTCTTGTTTGGAAATTAAGTCATCCACAGGCTTAAATTTTTGCTGTATCTGCTGAAGTAAGTTATACTCTTACCCTATTTTGGGTATTGAATCTCTTAGTGATATAGATGACTTTCATTTTCTGCATTGACAGATAATACAGTCTTAAGGAGGCTCTCCTTGATCTAACCCATGTTAGATTTGCTAGCTCATGAATATTTATGAATAGGGTATGATGCTTGATTTAATAGTTACCTGAATACAATAATATTATTTGGGCATTATGATGGTAGTAGTTCTTCTGTCTTTGTCATTGCATAATTCATTCGTAAGCTTCATCACTTCTTCAGCAAAAAAAAAATGTGGATTAGATTTTATTCAGAATTGATAAGAATATATCCAATAACATATTTATAAATTCTCAATGAGTTTTACCTACTAATGTAGTTTAGTTAAATTATACCTTCATACAAATATCTTCAATTTAATAGTGTCCATGTTGCAAAAGGATTTATAGGAATTGTTGTTGAATATTAATATTCATTATATATTTATCTCTTAGTTAACCAGTGTTATGCCTGACTCGAGGGACCCCAAAAGACCACCAGGAGTCGAGTCCATTGCAAATCACAGGAGGATCTTTATTCAAGCTTAAGCTCGGGCCACCAATCTCCCCTGACGCAGCAGGTTAGAAAGTGAGGCCC
>JAQQSO010001796.1:0-14938 GCA_028658305.1 Pachyuromys duprasi
GCAGGGTATCAAAGCAAAGATTAAAAATCATAACCCACCCTTTGGTAGAGTGCAGGGAATCATATGAAAGAAGGGGGAGTTAGTATAACCTGGAGAGGTCAGGAGCTCCACAAGGTCCAAATACATCAGGGCAGAGGGGTCTTTTATGAGACTGTGTCTCCAACCAAGGACCATGTATGGTTATAACCTAGAACCCCTGCTTGTATGTAGCAAATGGTAGCTCAATACCCAAGTGGATACAGTAGTAAGGGGAACAGGGACTATTCTGAACATGAACTCAATGGCTGGCTCTTCGACCTCCCTGCTCCCTGCAAGGGAGGAGCAGCCTTGCTAGACAACAGAAGTGGACATTGCAGCCATTCCTGAAGAGACCTGATAAGCTAGAGTTAGATGGAAGGGGAGGAGGTCCTCCCCTGTTAGTGGACTGGGAAAGGTGCAGGGAGGAGATGAGGGAGGGAAGGGAGGATAGGGAGGGAATGCAGGAGGGGGCTACGGCTGGGATACAAAGTACATAACCTGTGATTAATATAAAATAAAAGTGAAAAAATAAAGCTCACAGCTAGATAGAGCTTTGTGTAGATGATGGTTTATTTACTGAAAATATTAGCCATAAATCTTGGTTTCTTTGTCCAAAGTGACCAGCATTTGAGGTAAAGAAATACTACTTTCTTGCTTCTTTCCACAAACATTTGGGGGAGGGGGAGAAGAAGGCACATGTGACCAGAGAATTGAAGTTTGCCAGAGACAGCATGAGTTAGGGGGTAGTAAACAGATGAGGAAGGGGAAGTCCAGATAATACATTATGAGGAGCACACCTTCAGCAGAAGTGCCAACTCAAGATGTTGTATTATTTGGAAAGGCAAAGTGAAAGCCAGGGGTCACTTGTCCCTGAACCAAAACTGCTGAGTTTTGCATACTTCTAACTTGAAATGCTGAGATGGTAAATGTTATTAAAAATGGTTTTGTGAAAAATCAATGCAATCTTATTTGGAAATGAATATTAATTTTCTGGAATAGAATAGAAGGATTTAATGTGACATGAAAAGAGCCAGTTGCTTAATATACTTATAAAAGTGAATTGCAGGAGAATGTCCAACATACTGCAGTCAACAAAAACATGACCACTGAATGTCCTCTCTTATTAAATTTAAGACTTTTGTTAAATATTAATGTTGCTATGGTATTGCAAAAAAGAAGTAAAAAAAAAAAAACTATGAGTCTAGAGTATAGTCTGGTAACCATCCCAAGTATGTATGCAACAGCCACAGTATGATAATGAAACAGCCACAATTAGGAGTAGTACAATTCTTTTTTATCATCTCTTGAGCTACTACATTTTATCATGGGGAAAGAAATTGAAGCTAGAGAGCCAGAAGGTTGGGATTAAATATATTTTTAAATTCTTACCCAAATAGTATTGTCAACATACTAAAGAACAATATCTGAAATCAAGTAGGAATGGCTTGGGGTTCAAGTAATAAAACAGCCAAATGGTAATAGCTTAAACGAAATTAATTTTGACATGACATTTGGTCACAATATAAAGCACAGTGGGTTTTTTTCTCTTGTTTCTTCTTTTTTTAAATTAAATTTTTATGTTTTGAATATTAGTTACAGTTTATTAACTTTGTATCCCAGCTGTATTCTACTCCCTCCTTCCTTCCCAACCCCACCCTCCCTCCCTCATCTTCTTCCTACCCCTTTCCAAGTCCACTGATAGGGGAGGACCTTCTCTCCTTTCATTTGACCCTAACTTATCAGGTATCTTCAGGCCTGGCTGCAAAGTCCTTCTCTGTGGTCTAGCAGGGCTGTTCCTCCCTAGGTAGGGGGAGATCAAAGAGCCAGCTATTGAATTTCTGTATGAAATAGTCCCTGTTCCTCTTATTATGGTATCCACTTGGAGACTGAGGTACCATGGGCTATATCTGAAGAGGGGTTCCAGGTTATATCTATACATGGTCCTTGGTTGGAGATATAGTCTCACAAAAGGCCCCTGTGCCTAGATACATTTGGTCCTTGTGGAGCTCCTGTCCTCTCCTGGTCATACTAACTCCCCCTTCTTTTACATAGTTCCCTGTACTCTGCCAAAGGTTTGGTTATGAGTCTCAGTATCTGCTTTCATACACTGCTAGATAGAGTCCTTTAGAGGCCCTCTATGGTAGGTTCCTGTCCTGTTACTTGTTTTCTCCTACAACCAATGTTCATCCCATTTGTCTTTCTAAGTGAGGGTTGATCATCTCACCCAGAGTCCTCTTTCTTGCTTATCTTCTTTAAGTGTATAGATTGCAGTATGTTTATCCTTTCTTATAGGTCTAGTACCCACTTATAAGTAAGTATATACTGCGTGTGTCTTAACGACAGCCTACAGACTGGGAAAGGTTCTTTACCAACTGTATATCTGACAGAGGGCTGATATCCAGAATATATAAAGAACTAAAGAAGTTAAAAACAATAAATCAAGCAATCCAATTAAAAATAGGGTACAGAGCTAAACAGAGAATTCTCTGTACAGGAATGTAGAATGGCAGAGAAACACTGAAAGAGATGCTCAACTTCCTTAGCCATCAGAGAGATGTAAATCAAAATGACCCTGAGATTTTACCTTACACCCTTCAGAATGGCTAAGATCAAAAATTCAAGTGACAACACCTGCTGGAGAGGTTGTGGACAAAGGGGAACCCTCCTCCATTGCTGGTGGGAATGTAAACTTGTACAATCACTTTGGAAATCAATCTGGCACTTTCTCAGACTATTAGGAATAGTGCTTCTTCAAGATCCAGCTATACCACTCCTAGGCATATATCCAAAAGAGGCTCAAGTACACAACAAGGACATTTGCTCAACCATGTTAGTAGCAGCTTTATTTAGAATAGCCAGAACCTGGAAAAAACCCAAATGTCCATCAACAGAGGAATGGATATAGAAATTGTGGTACTTTTACACAATGGAATACTACTCAGCATTTAAAAAACAAGGAAATCATGAAATTTGCAGGCAAATGATGGGACCTAGAAAAGATCATCCTGAGTAAAACACAGTATTTTGATCTTCTGTTTACATAGTGATTCTACTGTAAATAATCATACTAAACAACCAATCATAGAAAATATGATGTCACATGCAGTGGGTGGGCACCGTGCTGGTGTTCCTGGGTCTCAGTCCTGATGCCAAGTTTGAGAAAGGAACAAAGAAGACCTCCCACTAGGAAGAGAGAGTTTTCCTTCACTCCAGAAACACTTAAGTTATTATCTCCAACAGTGATATCTTGGAAAAATGGACTCAGTCACGATAAGGGACTTGGTTCCAATCTTTTTATATATATTTAAAAAAATCAAAGGAAAGAAGATCAGATATTCTAAACAAAGCACTTAGGGTTTAACAAGACAGGTTGTTAATTCCTGGTTTTTCACAGACTAGCACAAATAAAAAGAAGCAAAGCAAGCTGGAAAAAAAAGTATGTGGATTCTAAGTAAAGACATACAAATAAATTAGTAGTAGTAGTAGTAGTAGTAGTTTGTGAAACCCACACATTATCCTCAAAAGCTCCATTTATACTGTGTCCTGAATTAAGAGGTCATGCCAAGTGGCTGGCCCTCATCATCTAGATTTCTGTAGTTACACTCTCTGTATTTGCAAGTTTCTAAGTCCTAAAAATATGTTTTTCACAACACAACCCTGTGCCTAAGCATGAATAATTTTATTTTTCTCCATACTGTCAGCTTAAGTTAGAATGGCAATCTACTTCAAAGTTTTATAAAGTGGTTGTAGAAGTTTATATGCCAACCAGCAATGGAGGAGGGTTCCCCTTTCTCCACATCCTCTCCAGCATGTGTTGTCCCTTGAGTTTTTGATCTTAGCCATTCTGATGGGTGGAAGGTGATATCTCAGAATCATTTTGATTTGCATTTCCCTGACAACTAAGGACCTTGAACATTTCTCTTTTTTCTTTTGCTTTTTAAATACTTTTATTTGTGAGGACAGAAAGCAGACTCAGCAAGAAAAGGCACTTTTCAATCTGGAAACCCAGCTTTGATCCCTAGGACTCACATGATGGAAGACTGATTCCTGCAGGTTTGGCAAGGGTGCAATCCCCATACATCATTTTTCTCCAAAATTGCTTTGATTACTTCAAACTGCCAGCACTTAGGAGGCAGAGGTAGGCAGATCTCTGTGAGGTCCAAGCCAGCCTAATGTACAATGAGAGATTGTCTCAAAAAAAGAAAAAAAAAAGGTGGTAAAAGGAGCCAAGTAGTAAAGGTTCTCTGCTTGCTGATTATGGATATGTGGATATAATGTGACTAGCTCCTTCAGGCTCCCTCTGCCTTACCTTCCCCTCCTCACCATAATGGACTGTATTCTTCATAGGGAGTGAGTTAAAGTCCTGAGTGAGTGTTTATTGCGGACATGGGCACATCTATGCCAAAGATTCCAAAGCCTCAGCCATGGGCGTCACAAAGTCTTTTCCCTCCCCCATGGACTTAGAAGGATGGCAAAGTCTTCCTCAATGCGAATATTGACTGTGCAGAAAATATCTGCCATAGCCCTTGCCCCATGTTTAAGGCCTGAAGACTGCTCCCCTACAGAGACTGTTCCAACTGAGAGATGAGTTAAACCTGTGTCCTTTTCAGCTTTGTTTTTACATTTTTTTCATTTTTATTTTATATTAATTGCAGGTTATGTACTTTGTATCCCAGCCATAACCCCCTCCCGCATTCCCTCCTTTCCCCCCCCCCCTTCCCTCCCTCATCTCCTCCCTGCACTGCACCTTTCCAAGTCCACTGATAGGGGAGGACCTCCTCCCCTTCCATCTAACTCTAGCTTATCAGGTCTCTTCAGGAATGGCTGCAATGCCCTCTTCTGTGGCCTAGCAAGGCTGCTCCTCCCTGGGGGGGAGGGGAGGCAGGGAGGTTGAAGAGCGAGAACATTTCTTTAAGTGTTTCTCTGCCATTCTATATTCCTCTATTGAGAATTCTCTGTTTAACTCTGCATCCCATTTTAATTGAATTACTTTATTTGCTGATTTTTAACTTCTTGAGTTCTTTATATATTCTGGATATTAGTCCTCTGTCAGATATAGGGTTGGTGAAGATCATTAGGAATAGTGCTACCTCAAGATCCAGCTATACCACTCCTAGGCATATATCCAAAAGATGCTCAAGTACACAACAAGGACATTTGCTCAACCATGTTCATAGCAGCTTTATTCATAGTAGCCAGAATATGGAAACAACCTAGATATCCCTCAGCTGAAGAATAGAGACAGAAATTGTGGTACATTTACACAAAGGAATACTACTCAGCAATTAAAAACAAGGAACTCATGAAATTTGCAGGCAAATAGTCAGAACTAGAAAACATCATCCTGAGTAAGGCAGCCTAGAAGCAGAAAGACACACATCATATATACTCACTTATAAGTGAATACTAGACATATAAGATAAACATCCTAAAATCTGTACACCTAAAGAAGCTAAGCAATTAGGAGGACCCTGGATAAGATGATCAACCCTCACTCAGAAAGGCAAATGGGATGGACACTGGAAGGAGAAAACAGAGACCAGCACAGGTGTCTACCACAGAGGGCCTCTGAAAGTCTTTACCCAGCAGGGTATCGAGGCAGATGCTGAGACTCATAGTCAAACTTTCAGCAGAATATAAATCATATGGCTGAGGTAAGAGTTTTGAGGAGTATAACTAATATTCTATGTGTATTTGGAAATTTAGGCAAATGGTAAAGGTGTTTTTAAGTCTTATTAGAACAGGGGACAGTGGATAGTATAGAATCAAGACCCATTACTCTTCTGGTACAAGCCTAAATTGAAAATGTTCTTGGGTGGCTAAGAGGATAACTTACTATGAATGTTTGATACTGGTCTATAGAAATGCTTGTTTGTAAAGTACCTGACTTATATGCATAAGGACCCAAATTTGAATTCCTAGAACACACTTAAAAGGCCAGGCATTGTGGTAAATATTTATAACACCCACGGTTAAATATCAGAAAGATAGGAAGATCCCAGATGTCCACTGATCATTTAGCTTCCCTGAATCAATGAGCTTCCAATTTAGCTAGAAAATATAGCTTAAAAATTAAAAGTGGATTATAATCAAGGAAAGAAGAAAAGACACCCAACATCTACCTCTGAACTATACATACACTCATAGATATACTCATACACACACACATACACACAGAAACCCCACAAACGCACATACATTTATACTAATGAACATATATATCATACACATACACAATAACACTCATAAAGACTAAAGTTTTGCTGCTTAATTTTCAGTAAGGGAGAGAGGTATGTGAATAGTGTATTTCCCAAGCATGAGAGAAATAAATGTAGGTACAGTTTCTCTGAACAACTTGGTGCTTCAATAGCCTTTTGTAAAAAACAAACAAACAAAAACAGAATGTAGTGAGATCTGGGTGGATAACAGCGCTTGTTGCTAAAAGCATGATGACTTGAATTCAGTTCCCCATCTATGTAAAAGCCAGCCATGGTCATGTACATATGGAATGCCGCACTGGTGTGGGATAAAGACAAGAGGATTTCTGGGCCTTAGAGGACATCAGCCCAGCTGAAAAACTGTAAGTCCCAAGTCTTATGGGAACAAGGGAGAGTTGTTTGCATGTCAATATTTTCCAGTCTATTTGAATTTACTCTGTTATCTTCTTATTTTGAGTGGGGTATGTTTCTAATAGTATGATTTCACCTTTATTCATACTAATTATCTGTAATATCTCATACTTGAATTTTCTCCATTGTAGGCATCTTTGCATTAAGAGGTAGATTTCAAGAATCCTACTCCACTCTGTCTTTCTTGGAACACACTTAAATCTGTCCTGATTCTAGTTACTGTATTTAAACTGAGCTTTTGTTCTTCATTAACCCACTCATAAAGAAGTTATTAAGTAGAAAGATTAATGGCTTTTTTCCTTTTCACATGAAAATCAAACATTTCACCTAAAGTTTCTTATAGACAAAAACAGCAAACTTCCTTTTTGAGATTTTCATTAGGATGTAGACAAATCATTAGTGCCGCTGTGTTTTGAATGAGAAATATGATAATATAGTTTCATTTATTCACTGAGTATTATTCTAAAATTATTTATATTAAAATTATATTGTCACACATTTTCAGAGAAAAATAGCCAACAGGAAATATGTGTGTGTTATTTGTGTGTGTGTATACACACACACACACACACACATATTTGTAAGAGAAAATTTATTACAGTAATTTATAGTGAAAGTTTTGCATGTGTTGTATGGATATGTTTTTTGTTGAAATCCCCAGTGTAGGATGTGGGAATGCTTTGTCCATAGCTGATAGCAGCCCTGTGAGAGGTGTGTGATCTTGTCAGCTGATAAACAGCTTCACAAGAGGGCATGTGAACCCTGTCAACAGGAAACTGCCTCATGCAGGAGCCTTGGTTTTTGCCAGCTGAAGAACATCCTAGAATGGACTCTGAGAAGGTATAAATAGGAGCCCAGAGATAGAAAGAGGATGCTTTGCTTTTAGACAGATAAAGCTGAGAACTCTTTGTGTCGCTTCTGCTTAATTGTGCCATTTCAGCTGAATCATGCTGCTGCTGCTGCTGCTGCTACTGGAACCTGCTTCTGCTGCTGGTGGTCCTTCTTGCTGCTTTTGTTATTGCTGGATTGCTGGTTTGCTGGATTGTGGATTGCTGAATATCCTGACAACAACAAAGATTGGAATTGTCCCTAAGGAGCTATGTGTAAAGAGATCTAAATCCCCTGTACCTACTAACCTTCTTTCATCTACCTAGGGTTGAGGGTGTGGAAGCATGTAGAAGCTTGAGGAACCACAAATGAAGTAGGTTTTAAAAAGTGATAGCCTACAACAATCTCCTCAGGTAATTGTGATTACCGCAAAGTCTGACCTCTACACACTTGGAAACCCAAGCCAGCCAGATGTGGTATTAAGCAATCATGCTCTGAAGTCCCGATAATCTGAAGCTAAGAGCAAGAGTTAGATGTCCCAACTCCTGAAAAGAAAGCACAATTGTCTTTTCTTCACCCTTTGTTTTGAGGCTAGGTCACAACTGCCTGGATGACACACTATGTCCTTTATTCCGTCTTCTCCCTCCCTGAAAGGGAGGAGCAGTCCTGCTAGGCCACAGAGGAGGACTTTGCAGCCAGTCCTGAAGATACCTGATAAACCAGGGTCACATGAAAGGGGAGGTCCTCCCCTATCAGTGGACTAGGAAAGGGGCAGGGAGTAGATGAGGGTTGGGGGAGTGAGATTGGGAAGGAATGAGAGAGCGGGATACAGTTGGGATACAGAGTTAATAAAATGTAACTAATAATAAAAATAAAAAATATTAACAAAATAAATAAAACATGATGTGATATCTGAGAAAAAAATGCCCATCACTGTATCAACTCTCTGGCAATCTCTTTACCCAATCAGGTCGAGATACATAAGATGAACAGCACATTAATTACCATATTTCATTCTTTTGTTTGTTTGATTTTTTGAGACAGAGTTTCTCTGTGTAGCCTTGGCTGTCCTGGACTCAATTTGTAGCTCAACCTGGCTTTGAACTCACAGAGATCAGCCTATCTCTACCTCCCAAGTGCTGGGATTAAAGGTGTGCACCACCACACCCAGCTACCATGTTTAATTCTAACAACAATGAAGTGCATATATTATTTTAGCTATAATTATAAAAGAAGCACTGATTCAGTTCTAACCAGTTTTTTAAATTTATATAGAATTTGTTAAGTGCCAGAATACTGAAATCCTAGAAGATTTGGTTCAAGTGTGTGTTTCCAAAATGAAATTATATGTAATTTCACTATATTTCATACTGTCATCTTTTGAGAATTGAACTCGTAGGTAATAACCATCTTTGTGTACATAATGTGTAATGAATATGTAAGACATATAATAACATATTATTACAAATTATTCTGAAATACCTGTGTATATATCTATGTGCATTAATAAAGATAAGTATTCATATGACATGAAGCATTTCTAAAATGTCTTTCCTCAAGCATTTAAAGTCAATTAAGTAGAGCCTTTCCCAAACTATGCCATATTTTCTGGTAATCACTAACTTACTTGTAACTATAATGAAATAAATGTGTTTTACTTCCCTTATACCGTTTTGATATTAAAAACGTTTAATGTTTTCAAGTTGTTAGCTTTTTATGAAGCATTTAATTATTGAATGCAAGAACATATAATAAATTATGATTGATTTAAACCTGAAATAATATCTAAAATTACGTTCATCCACTATTTACTAAGCCACTATCTCACTGTATTCCAAACACCGTTAAAGACTGTGGGGACAGAGGAAAACCTACAGCAAACCTCTGCTCTGACACACATAAAGAAGAATTATGCAATAAATATAAATAAATAAGGTTGACAATATTTAGGCATGAGCAGAATTGCGGGTAAATAAGTTAAAAAAAGGTAAAGATTGAAAGTTGCAATTTCGTGTAAGTACGGAGCACATTGTTGCTATAGGACATTTAAAGATGATACTTGCTATAATTTCTGGGAGTAGGAAAGGTAAAAGCCATAAGCCAAGAGGGTAGTTGGTATTTTTGAGGGCCTAGAAGAGGACAAGTAAGATTTAGAACAGAGAATCTGCAGGGTTAGATTGCAGATACACAGGTCCAAGAAAAAAAAAAAAGCCTTTTCAAAGGGCTTTATTGAATATGATGGGACTGTAATTAAAATATAAAAATAAAACAACTGAAAGTCTTTGAGATAAAAATGACATAATTAGTCTTAAAAGTTAGAGGGTCATCTTCGCTGTGGTTGGGAAGAAAAAAAAAAGATCAAGAATATAAGAAACATCATCAGTGAGACCTTTACTGAAATAATCAGAAATTTTTTTAAAGCATTATTAGCTTCAACTAGGTGTTGATGAAGAAGTAGAAGAAGAAAAGTTACCAGATTTTGTTTAAAGGTAGACATCAGAACATAAAGATAAATTTAATGTTGTCTGGGGTAGACAACAGGAATCAAGAATGCTTCAGGGATTATTTGCTTAAGTCAAAGTGATGGAATTACTACAAGGAATAATTTAAAATTTCATTATTTAGACTATAAACAGAATTTCCTTTGGCACTTTCTATACTCAAAATACTTATCAACTATTGTACCTAAAAGAATTCAGATAGCACACCTGAATCATGCAACTTAGAAGACCAGCCAATGAGAGTAGACTTAGGTTGACATATAAACTTGGATTCCAAGAGAATTCACACTACTGTGACTGAGAGGAAAGGATCCATGCACCCAAAATAGTTACATAATCAACATAGGCACGTTCAACACTTACCTTGCTTCTAAAAAGAGGGCTGAAGTGAAATGTCTAACCACCACACAAAAACTGTATACAGACTTTCAAGTAATGTTAAGTGATAGATAACCATTAACAACTTTCCACAACTATCTGCTGCTATCAAGTTTGTTCTTTGGACTCCACCAGCAGAAGAGAAGGGGAGGAGAAGGAGTCTGGATTCTGGTATCTATTTTCTCCAGGACTTGTCTCCATGCAATTTTCTTTTGCTGATTTTGCTTTGTGTCTTTTTACTATAATAAATCATAGCCATAAGTATGACTATGTGCCAAGTCCTGGAAGACCTCCTAAAGAATCATTGAGTGGTCTTGTAGATTCCTGACACAGCAATGCAGATTAAAGGTTGAATAAGCAATTCTGTCTGTTACAGATTGGAGTTAGGAAAGATAAAGGCAGGAGGAACAAATTGGAATTGTTCTGAATTGGACTGAGTATATCAAATTGTTATCTTGGATGAGACAGCTTTAGCATAACTGAAGAAAAGTAATGATGTCCACAGACAATAAATAAATAAATAAAGAGCTTTCCAACATGTAGAGTTGGTGTACACATGGATTCTACAAAGATAAATGATAGCTAGTGTAGAAGACAGAGAGCAGGGAACAATGGTGTCAGGAAAGTCAGAAGGTGCTTGCTGCTGTCAGACAACTGCTACTATCATTTTATCTCAAATCCGCTTTAGCTCCTTTGTCCATAGGGTCTCAAAGTACAAGGTAACCATCTCCTCGTTTTAACATCCCAGACAAGACTTTCTTATTCCCTGTCTCTGTTTCTCACCATCTGCTACCCTGCTCTGGTTATACAATACTACAAAATTATCAACAGCCTTACTCAGTGGGGTAAAATCCATCAAAAATTGCAGTAAGCTCATAATTTGTTGGTTCAGAACTTCAGACAGGCATTGCTCCTCTCTGCTTTACAGTAAGCATAACTGGAGATGGCTAAACCGGTCACATGCAGACTTTGTATAACTTAAGCTTCTCTAAGTCCCCCACAATGCTACCTTTCACATTATTTTTTCTTTCAGCAAGTCTGCAAGTCAGCAAGAACCAAGAGGAGGGAAACTAAGGGAATCTACTTACTGTGGAGAGGACACCATCATGGCCGTTTTCATCAATTGCCAATGACTAGAGCTCAAGTCATTAGAAACTCTCTGAGGCAAAATTATCCTGAATGAGGGTGGTCTCCCTGGCTGTGCAACATGTTCTTGCAACATACATTTGACCATACCTAGAAATGAGATTTCACTATTGCACTGACCATGGGTTCTGCCTGACAATGGGGTTCCTCCATGCCAAAGATCTTCTATTGCTCAGTCCTTAGTTCCTGCCACAAATCTGGCATATCAAACTCACCCAGACTTACCAAATAATTCAGCATTCTATGTCAATGGGCTTATTCAATTTTATGATTTTTTCAAGAGGTTCCTAGTTCTGAGTAATTTAATAACTTGAAATATCTATACCAGGGACAACTGACCAATCAAAAAGAATATTTTGAGTTTGAATGATAGTAACATCAGAAGTAAATTTATAAGCTAGTCTTGAAAAGTAGTTTTGTTTTGTTTTTTCCTTTACATAAGGAAAAGTGACTGGAGAGGACTGCTTCAGAGGCTATGTTCTTCGCATTTTATAATGGCTAATGTGTATAATCAATCATATAAAATAATGCTTCTACTAATTTGCTAAAAGATACATTTCTTTTCGATTGTTGTGCTTGCTATTTTCCTATGGGTCTTATTGGAATCCAGTCAAATTAATATTCAAATCTAAGAATATGAATATAGACTCATCATTTTCATCATACCCAATTTACTTTAGCATTTCCTGATTAGTATTTGTGGAGCAACCATGGTCTTTAGGGATAAGCATCTAGTGTAATATTCTTTGCAAAAGTCTATCTAAAGTCTAACGGTATATATCTCCACAGCCTAGAAAAGGGTGCCCAGCTTTCAGATTTCATCCAATGACCTTGGATAAAATCTAATAGTGTCATTGAGAACGCATAATGTTTAAATAATTCTTTTATTTTGTTTTATTAATTTATTCATTTTACATCCCTCTGGTAGCACCCTCCCTTAACTCCTCTTGATCCCACCCTCCCTTCCTCTTTCCTTCTATCCCCCTCACCTTGTCCTCAGAGAGTGAGAACCCTTCTCCCTTATCAACTGACCCCAGAACATTAAGTTTCTTCAGAACTACCTGCATCTTCTTCCTCTGCGGCCTGGGAAGGCCGCCTTGCCCTGGGGAAGTACTCGAAGAGCAGGCAACAGAGATCATGTCAGAGACAGTATACAACATCGTCCCCTTATTAAGAGGTGACTGAGCTCCTATGAGCTACGTTTGTATTTTAAAACCCAAATTGACTCTATTTACCACTTTAATTTTTTAAACTTTTCAGATAATAGTTTTTGAATTGACATTTTTGAGAAATATTTTTGAAAAAATGTTTGAGGAAATAGATGTAGTCTATTTTTACATAAACAGGACTTTCTGGAGAATCCAAAATGGCAGCACAGACCGTGCGCTGTATGTGAACAACAGCTCAGCAGAGAGAGCAGAGCAACCAGCAGGCCTTACTGTGGACCCCAAAACCCCAGTGTTTATGCTTCTCATGTGAGAAGAGAGCCCACAGAAAACTCAAGGGTCACCAGTCTAATCCCGAAAATTTTCCTGGGCTCCTGCCTGGCATGACCTCAGCCCTAGGCCACCCTCCCAATCCTACTGTCTGTGGATACTTTCTGGGTGGCTCCAACCTCCGGCAACCTCTCTCACCCTCCCATCAAGTGGATATCTTCTGGTAATGGGGGTGCAGCTTCAAGCTTGGGCACCCACTCTCACTGTCTTGGGCATGTGGCTTCAAACTTGGGCCTCCTGATATTAAGGATCCATTGAAGTAACCCCAGAAGCGGCTCCAAAACTCAACCAATTTCCCTAAGGAAACCAACAAGAACTCTGAGCTCACGGCTCTCTAAAAAGCCTGCACCCAGCAAGCACAGTGTCTGAACACAGTGCCCGGGCTCACTAAACTGGCAAGAAAGCCAGCAGCAGAGCAGCTAGCTGTGGAACTACCCTTCCTAAAATGAGGTTGCCTGAGCTCCTGAGGAATCCACGTGGTCCCTAGGATCATACATCTGAGGAGAGTCTAAGGCAAGACCCTGAGATCTACCCTCCAATATAAGATTATTCCCACCGATCTGAGAAAAGCTCCTTCAGAAGCACCCAGCTTCCTGCCCAGGGCTCTTGACCCACCACGAGAGAACGCCAGTGGGCAACAGGATCTAACAGCCAATGACAGAGAAAAACAGATGGCTAAAGGACAGCATAAAAAGTAATCAACAAAAGCCAGAACAATATGGCATCCTGAGAATCCAGATATGCCAAGGCAAGCTCCTCTGGATACTCCAACACTACTAAAGCACAGGAAAATGACCTTAAGTCTATGCTTATAAATATGATAACAAGGAAACAAATAAATATGAAAGAAATACAAAAAGATACACCCAAACAGATTGAGACCTTTAGAAAGTAAATAAATAAATCACTGAGAGAAATACAGTAAAGTATAAACAAACAGGTGAAGGAATTAAAAAAATCATTTAATGAAAGGCAGAAAAACACAAAAAAACAGGTAATGGAAATCAACAAAACAGTTCAAGATATGAAGTTGGAAATGAAAATATTTTTTAATTTAATTTATTTATTTTTATCTCAACCACAGGTTAGGTACTTTGAATCCCAGGCGTAGCCCCCTCCCTCATTCCCTCCCACCCTCCCACTCCCTCCCTCATCTCCCTCCTCCCCGCCCCCTCCAAGTCCACCAACAGGGGAGGACCTCCTTCCCTTCCATCCAACCCCAGCTTATCCTGTCTCCTCAGGGCTGGCTGCAATGTCCTCTCCTGGGATCTAGCCAGTCTGTCACTCCCCGGCTTATATGGGGGAGGGTCAAAGAGTCAACCATCAAGATCATGACTGAAACATTCCCTGTTTTCCTGAGTAGGGTCTTCAGTCCTACACCGAGCTATCATGGGCCCCATCTGTGCGGGGGTTACAGGCCACATCTACACATGGTCCTTGATTGTAGAAACCATCTCATACAAGACCCCTATGCCCTGCTCAGCTTGGTCTTTGTGGAGCTCTTGTTCTCCCCAAGTCCCAACAACCTCCCTCAGATCTATCATTACTTCTCACCCTCTGTCAGAGGCTTGATCTCCAGTCTTAATATCTGCTCTGATACATCGCTACATTGAACCCCCACCCCCCATAGGTCCTCTTTGGCATGCTCTTGTTCTGTTGCTTGTTTTCACCTCCACTCAATGTCCATCCCATTTGTTCATTCAAACAAGCATTGATCATACTAATCTGGGTCCTCCTTCTTGTATATCCTCTCTAGGTGTGTAGATTTCAGCTTGACCTTCCTATACTATAGGTTTATATAAGTGAGTATATACCATATGTTTCTTTCTGCTTTTGGGATACCTCACTCAGTATGATCGTTTCCAGCTCCTACCATTTGCCTGCGAATTTCATGATTTCCTCCTTTTTAATTGCTGAATAATATTCCATTGTGTAAAAGTAC
>JAQQSO010001797.1:0-14937 GCA_028658305.1 Pachyuromys duprasi
AACGCATGCTGGAGAGGTTGTGGAGAAAGAGGAACCCTCCTCCATTGCTGGTGGGAATGCAAACTTGTACAACCACTCTGGAAATCAATTTGGCGCTTTCTTAGACAATTAGGAATAGTGATTTCTCAAGACCCAGCTATACCACTCTTAGGCATATATCCAAAAGATGCTCAAGTACACAACAAGGACATTTGCTCAACTATGTTCATACCAGCTTTATTTGTAATAAACAAATAAACCTGGAAGTAATCTAGATGTCCCTCAGTTGAGGAATGGATGCAGAAATTATGGTACTTTTATACAATGGAATACTACTCAGCAATTAAAAAGGAGGAAATCATGAAATTCGCAGGCAAATGATGGGACCTGGAAATGATCATCCTAAGTGAGGTATCCCAAAACCAAAAAGAAACATATGTTATATACTCACTTATATAGACCTATAGGATAAGAAGGTCATGCTGAAATCTATACACCTAGGGAAGATATACAAGAAAAAGGACCCTTTTTGGTATGATCAATGCTCGTTTAGATGAACAAATGGGATGCACATTGAATGTAGGAGAAAACAAGCAGCAGGACGGGAGCATACCAAAGAGTGCCTCTGAAAGAATCAATATAGCAATGTAACAAAGCAGATATTAAGACTCACAACCACGCCTTCAGCAGAGGGCGGGAAATAATAATAAAAATAGGGGAAGTTAGTAAGACTTGGGGAGAACAAGAGCTCCACAAAGACCAAACTGAGCAGGGCACAGGAGTCTTTTACAAGGCAGTGTCTCCAACCAAGGACCATGTATGGATATGGCGTAGAACCCCCGCTCTGATGATGGCTCATGGTAGCTCGGACTCCAACTGAAGACCCTATTAAGGGGAACAGGGACTATTTCTGTCATGAACTCGATGTCTGGCTCTTTGACCCTCACCCGTACAGGCCAGGGAGTAACAGCCTGGCCAGATCCCAGGGGAGGACATTGCAGCCAGCCCTGAGGAGACAAGATGAACTGAGGTCGGATGGAAGGGGAGGAGTTCCTCCCCAGTTAGTGGACTTGGAGGGGGCGGGGAGGAGATGAGGGAGGGATGGGGAGAGTGGGAGGGAATGAGGAAGGGGGCTATGCCTGGGATGCAAAGTACCTAACCTGTGATTGATATAAAAATAAATAAATTGCATTAGAAAAGTAGGTCTACAGAAAATAGTTAATACATATAGTTAATACATGACAATAGTGAATACATGTTTAACCTCATGCATACAGAAATATTTTACATAATCATTATTTGATTTCATTGTCTGTGATTCCTTCCTATGAACTAAAGCACACACAAAGACTTCTTTTACACCCCTGGTATAATAGGAATCATGGTAGGTGTACCTAGATACTCTGCACATAATTTTTTATTATAACTCTACAGTCACATCCAAGGTTACAGAGACATTAGAGTAAATGTCAAGAAGTATGATATTAGCAACAAATAATGTAAGATATTCTAGATGATGTTATCTGTTGTATAAGAAGTAACTCAGAAACAGAAGACTGAATCAATATAAACCTAAATGCCAGGACCACTTTGATAAAGTCTCTGCAGTAACAAGTGATTAAAAAGTTGCTGAAGAGACCTGATAGGTTAGAGTCAGCTAGAAGGGAGGAGGTCCTCCCCTATGAAGGGACTAGGGAAAGGGCGTAGGGGGAGAGGAAGGAGGGTGGAGGGGACTGGGAGGACACAACGGAGGGGGCTGCAGTGGGGATACAAAGTCAATACATTGAAATAAATAAATTAAAAATTAAATAAACAAAGAAACATTTTGAAAAGTTGTCTGATGTTATCACTTTGGCAGCACTGTCCAAGGGATCAAAGAGGAAAATGCAATCCAACCCAGGTTCCAAATGCCACTGTACACTTGATCTTTACTGCAGAGTCTACCCTTGTGTCCCTGAGCCTCATTAAACCCATTTTCCATGGTTACCTTCTTTGAGAGGTTGCTATTACCTCTAAACCATTCAACTAAACCTAGACTTGCTGAATTTTGAGTTTTACTAGATGAGGCCAATTTACAAAGTTGTGGTTCTATTGCTCAGATTAGCTATTGTTTGCTGATCTATTCTGATTGTGAAATAATCACATGGCTGCTTCCAATCCAAATGATGAGGCCTGACTGCGTAACACCATTCAGAGCTGTGATCATTCCGACTCTGCATTCATTATTAATCGAAACAGTCCTATGCCCAGATGACTCT
The DNA here is from genome assembly GCA_028658305.1 of Pachyuromys duprasi. Lineage (NCBI taxonomy): Eukaryota > Metazoa > Chordata > Mammalia > Rodentia > Muridae > Pachyuromys > Pachyuromys duprasi. Next base: position 2,238 of record JAQQSO010001797.1, read on the forward strand.
GTTCTAGAAGTACAAATAATCCATCAAGATTTGCCAAAGGGTGACTTTGCTTCCTGCATTGTTAGAATCATTTATTTTATGAATTTTAGAAACATGCAATTTCCTTAATAAAGACCATTTATTCTCCTTCATGAGCCAACATTTTATAAATAACCCTCCTTTATGGTTAAAAATGGTTCTAACATTGCTTGTCTGCTTCCTCCGGTTGGAGTATTATATGCAATTTGTGTATCTAAATGATTGAAAAATGGAAAAGTACTCCATCTAAGGGCAGCAGGACCAAGAGCCTGCGTAGTGCATGTGTTTACAAATTCTGCTGAAAAGACCAAGGGGCAGATATGAGATGCTGTCCATTACTCTAATTGTCTTTCTGTCACAGAACGAGGCATTAATGTGAGTTAGAGCAATAGAATCTTCTCTGGTAAAGTAAATTAGCCTCACAGGACTGTAATATGACTGGCTGACTGGCTGCACATTGTAGGTGCAGATGTGGTTGCTAACAAGCACGAGTGGCTTTCCAGGCAAAACTTCATCTCTGGGGAAAGTTTCTGTGTTCTCTCCAAAATGATCTTTGGTTAACAATTCACTGGCATATAATAATGAGGATGCAGGGCCCCTTCAGGCACACTGCAGTCATGGGTTGTTCAAAGGCAAGAAACTCTTAAGAATTTTACTAAGAAGAAGTGGGCAAAAATAACATAATAAACATGCATGATTTTAAGTTCAAACAGAAGACAAATAATACCAATGCCTTTAAGTCTTCTATATAAACAGCATCTGAAAAGAAGCTTCTACAAATTATCTAGGAAAATCCTATTTACTGGTTTATTTTTCAGACCTGTCCTTTGGTTTTCTCTTTAAACATAACTGAAAATAATCTCTGTTCTGTTGACAAAATGAAACTTCTCTTTATAACACACACACACACACACCACACACACACACACACACACACACACAGCACACAGAGAGAAACAGGGACAAAGACAGAGACAGAGAAAATAAAATTAAGGCTGGAATTTCTAACAAACTAAATATTAGAGAAATCAAAGAATTAAAGTAAGCCAGTTTCAAAGTAAATATCTATACTGAATAACATGTATCTCTTTTAAAATAGCTGTATGTATCTCTTTAAAAATATTTGCTTAATCCAACAATTGGATCCAACAAATAGCACCCACAGATTTATCAAACCCATCAGTACTGAAATGGTGTCTGTATTCGTGAAAATCCAAATAATCTCTGTGCCTTCTCATTAAAAGAAAAAGAAGTTTACAAGAACAGTTGGAGTAACTCACACCATCATAGTCACTTCATGTGTTTACTGATGAATCACAGATACAGATACTGAATTTTGTTTCCCTTGGTTTTTGTTTGAGTCCCTCTCTTTCCCTAATGAATAGTCACTTGCAAGTTTACTTAAAGACACACATAAATAGAATGGATTAAGAAACAATAGTCATCTTATTTTTTTTGTGGTCTACAAGAAAACACACCTTACCTTAAAAAAGAGGTTTTCAAGAGAATAACAGAAACAAGTAACAATTATTCCGAGCAAATGGCACCAGGAGACAAACAAGTGTGTCACTATTCTACTAACTGAGAAAACAGATGTCAAATCAAAATTAGTCAGAAGACATAAAGAACATTTAATTCTGCTCAAGAGAACAGCTAACAATGAAGACATTACAACCCCAAATATATATATTTATATATATAAATATATATAAATATATATATTCACCAAACTCTGGAGCCCCAATTTTCCCCCCAAAGTAATAATTTTTATTAAATTTTTGGGCATTTAATTCAATGCACCTGATCACACTCACTTCCCATTCCTCCCTGGTCCACCCTCGTATCCTTTCGCCCCACCCCCAAAAAGAAAAAAGAAAAAACAAAAAACCAAAAAAAACATACACCAAGTCTAAATTGTATTGCCCATAGATTCATTGAAACATGACCATACACCCGGTGGCCAGCCCCTTAAAGGTAACTGAGTTCTTTCCCACTCCCCTGGCAGAAGTCATCAACTATGAAAAGCTATACTTGAACAAATTCAGCACAAACCCTTCAATGTCATGCCAGAATTACCTTTGGTAACAGTGGGGATTTTGTTTGTCTGATTTATTTTTGTTATTTACATTCTTTGCACTACAAACCTGACTAAACCTAGGTTTATTCATTTTCTTACATTGTATATCTATGTTTTTTCCCTTTCTAAAAATGTTAGTTAGTCAAAGGTGATAGTATTTTTCTTTTCTTTTGAGTGGTCATTTTTAGTTTTATTTTTTCAAATTCACTTTTAAAATTTTTCTTTATTATTATTATTATTATTTATTACAATTTATTCACTTTCTATCTTGGCTGTAACACTCTCCCCCATCCCCAGCGTGTCCCTCCCCTAGTCAACTGATAGGGGAGGTCCTATAATATCTCATAAGGACTGTCTGGATTCTCTTTCTTTGGGGCCTAGTTAGGCCTTCTTGCCAGGGGGAGGTGATCAAAGAGCCAGCCACTGAGTCCATGTCAGAGACAGCCACTGTTCCCCTTACTAGGAACCCACATGGAGACTGAGGTGCCCATGGGCAACATCTGAGCGGGGGGTCTGGATCATCTCCGTGCATGTGGAGCCCTGAATTTTATGAAAAGCATGTTTTGATTTGCACCTCTCAGATGACTAAGGATATTGAGTAATTCTTTAAGTGTTTCTCTGCCTTTCAATATTCCTCTGTTGAGAATTCTCTTTTTAGCTCTGTACCCCATTTTTATAATGGATTACTTGGTTTGTTGGTGTTTAACTTCTTCAGTTCTCTATATATTCTGGATATTAGCCCTCTGTCAGATGTAGGGTTGGTGAGGATATTTTCCCTGTCTGTAGGCTGTTGTTTTGTTCTGATGACAGTGTCCTTTGCTTTACAGAAGCTTTTCAGTTTCATTAGGTTCCATTTATTGATTGTTGCTCTTAGAGCCTGTGCTGTTGGTGATCTGTTCAGGAAGTTGCCTCTTGTGCCAATGAGGTCAAGAATCATCCCCACTTTTTCTGCTAACAGATTTAGTGTGTCTGATTTTATATGGAAGTCTTTGATAAACTTGGGCTTTAGTTCTGTGCAGGGTGACAAATATGGATATATTTGCATTTTTCTACATGTAGACATCTAGTTAGACCAGCACCAATTTTTTGGGGTGCTGTCTTTTATCTATTTTATGTTTTTGGCTTTTTGTCAAAAATCAAGTATCCATAGGTCTATTTCTGGGTCTTTGATTCTATTCCGTTGATCCATCATTCTGTTTCTAGGCCAGTGCCATGCCACATTTATTACTGTTGCTCTATAGAACAGCTTGAGATTATGGAGATACCTCCTGAAGATCTTTTATTGTACAGGATTGCTTTATCTCTTCTGGTGTTTTTTGTTGGTTTTTTTTGTTTGTTTGTTTTCCCATATGAAATTGACAATTGTTCTTTCAAGGTCTGTAAAATATTGTGTTGGTATTTTGATAGGAATTGCATTAAATCTGTAGATTGATTTTGGCAGGATGGCCATTTTTCACTATTAATCCTACTGAGCCATGAGCATGGGAGATCTTTACATCTTCTGATATCTTTTTCAATTTCTTTCTTCAGATATCTTTCTTCATATTTTTGAGTTAATTTTCTATCCAGCCACTTTGCCGAAGGTGTTTATCAGCTGAAGGAGTTCTCTGGTAGAATTTTTGGTGTCACTTAGGTATATTATCATGTCATCTGTGAATAGTGATACTTTGACTTCTTCCTTTCTGATTTGTATCCCCCTGATATCCTTTAGTTGTCTTATTGTTACAGCTAGGACTTTAAGATTTTAGACTTTACAGTTAACTGTAATATTTTTAAATTTCTAAATGTTCTTGGGGCTGTTTTATTTATGTCTTTATGTATTTATAATGCAATATCTCTTATTTTACTAATTTGGGCAATTTCCTGCTTGTTAGTTTGGTTTAAGGTTTGTTTATATTGCTTATGTTCTCAAAGAACCAATTATTTTCTCATTTTTTCTTTATATTGTTTTTGTTGTTTCCATTCCATTAGTTTCTTTCAAGATCTTAATGATTTCTTTCTGCCTACTGACTTAGAGATGATCTTATTCCTCTGTTTCCATAACCCTAAACAATATCATTGTTTATTTGATATCTCTGACTTCTTAATATAGACACATAGTCATTTTGAGTTTTCTCACTGGTACTTTATTTCACTTGTCTACATCGGATGCCATTATTGTGGCAATAAAATAATTTTTGGAGAAATAATGTTGTCTTGGTTTTTCACGTTTCTTCCTTACTGAATTAGGATTTATGCATCTGCTCTGATTTTGTTCTTTGGTTTTAATTTGTGATATTATTTTAGTTGAACTATTTGCAATATACAAGTGGGACTTGGATATGGAGTATGGAATACAGAGTTTATTAAAGAGTTTCTAGATTTGGTGTAAGTTTGGTATCACTGCCTGAATAGGATATTAGGTGTGAGAGCAATGATATGGATATATATTAATACTAATGTCTTGCTAGCCAATTAGCAATAGCGGGCCCCTTTGACTTCAATAACTGTTGGAGAATAAACATTTAAATGTGGTACATGGTGTCATGAGATTTTAGTTAGCAAGATTAGACGTGTGAGGAAAGTAAGCTGTATACCAGCAAGAATTACTAGACCAACTTAAAAAAAAAAAGTCAGGATAGGCAAAGTAGTTGTGGTAAGGGAAAAAACGGGATTTTGTTATGATCCGCAGATATTAGAGAGAGTTAAAGCTATAGAAGATTATAATCAGTAACCCAAAAGTGGAGGAGATAAAGATGCAAAAGAAAAGAAAAGAATGAAGAACAGGAGGCAAAGTATATGAGATGTTGGTGAAGAGTGTACTGAGGAACGCCTTATTATTATTTATATCAAGAAACATAGCAATAGTCATGAAGTCTGAGAAATAGATAATTAAAAGCAAAATCATCAAGTGACATATATGGAAGAGTAGAGATTATAAAACAGAAAAAGAATAATTGTGAAGTGAATTGTGACACAGATACACTGGGTTAAAAGGTGGAGTTCTCAGATCCCCACGGCTCTAGCACAGTCTAACTGTTACTGTGTGGAGGAGAGGCAAGTAGGAGCTGTTGTGTCCTAGCAGGTTAGGTGTTCCTTGAGGTTCTGGTGTGGTGGTGGGGAGACTGTAGATCCTTTATGATAGCTCTCCTGGACCTCTGGGATATACCATGCTCTCTGCAGGTCCTGCAGTTCCGGCATATGTGGAGCAGCAGTTTCCCTCAGCTTCTGCTGCTACCTTCTGTAGCATTTTTATTTCTCGGTCTTTCCCTCACCAAGAGCCACCAGGAGGCAGCATCTACCACCTGGCTGCTATGAGTCCTGTTAGTATGTCAGATACTTCAGGCAGTTCCCTTTTTACCTTCCAGTTAGTATTGTCTTATCTTGCCACAGGAGAATATACACAATTGTTTACCCAGATCTCAGGGAGTGCAGGGGCATCTGAGGATTCATTGTGGGCCACTGTGTTCTCATAAACGCTGTCCACCTTCAAGTCTTTTCTGAACCATTCATTTATATTTTATATTTTTCACAACCATTATACTATTCACCTTTTCTCAGTGTGATAAAAATACCAGGCAAAAGTAATTTTGTGAAGTAAAGGTTTATCTTAAGTCATCATTTAAGGGTAAGTACAGCCCATCATGGCAGAGGAGGCAGAGCAGATGTGGAGGCACAAACATTAAGCAGATAGTCATGTTGTACTTGGTCAGGAAGCAGAGAGCTAGAGTTCAACCTTTTCTGACTTTGTGTTCACTCTGTAACTACAGCTAATGAAAAGCTATCACCCAGGATTTAGGATGGTTCTCCTCAAGTCAGTCTTATCAGAACACATACAAAGACTTGACTCAGGTGATATATATTTATTCTGTCTAAGTAGTAATCACATTAATGAGGACATTCTTTAATCTCTTTTTATTCTAATTTTTGTAGCGTTTGGGGTGAAATGAGGCTCCTATTCGTGACCTCAATTGAATATGATTATAGTTGAGAAAGAATGGGTCACACTACTGCAAGTTCTAAATAGCAGCTGCCTCAGAGCTTTACAGACTACTTATCAATGACACTTATTTTATTTTGGTTGCTCAGAAACCTGTGCTTCCTAAAGGCAGATAAGAAGTCAGATAGCAAGGAACTGAGAGGTAAAGGTGTGTTTAGAGTGAATATTGCCATCTGAAAATCCTTTAATGTTGAATAGAATCTACAAACCTGAGCACACTCATCAAGACCAATCACATTAAACTTACAAACTGAAACAGAATCGTCTCCACTTACCAAATCTGTCCATTTTTTTAAGGGAAAACCCACTGACAGATTTTGTACACCTTGCCTCATTGACATCCTTCAACTTAAAGATCATTAGCGGAGAATGCTATGGTTCATATGTAACCTCAGGAGGACTGATGCAAGCTTCAGGCCAGGTTCTACTACACAGTAAGTCCCAGGCCAGCCTGAGCCTAAAACTTTGCTTCAGAAAAAAAATCTCAAAAAGTTATTAGATTCATAACTATAAGAACACACAGATTTTATATTAAAATGTAGGAAAAGGAGAGCTGGGAAGATTAGCTAATAGAAACAGAAATCCAAGCCAAGCAAAAGAAAATACATCCAAAGCTTCTTTAATTTCAGTTTCTTAAAATTTTATTTTATTTTTATTAATTATAGTTTATTCTCTTTGCATCCCAGCTATAGTCACCCTCCCTGATCCCTTCCCAATTTTACCCTCCCTCCCTCTTTTCCTCCCATGCCCCTCTCTGAGTCCACTGATAGAGGAGCTCCTCCTCCCCTTCCATCTGACCCTAGCCTATCAGGTCTCATCAGGACTGGTTGCATTGTCTTCCTCTGTGACCTGGTAAGGCTGCTCCCACCTCAGGCAGAGGTGATCAAAGAGCCAGCCACTGAGTTCATGTCAGAGGCAGTCCCTGTTCCCATTACTAGGGGTCCCTCTTGGATACTGAGTTGCCATGGGCCATATCTGTGTAGGGGTTCTAGCATGGTCCTTGTTTGGAGTATCAATCTCACAAAAGACCGCTGTGCCAAGGGTTTTTTTTTTTTTTTTTGGTTCTGTTGCTCTCCTTGTGGAGCTCCTATCCCCTCCAGGTCTTTCTATCTCCCCCTTCGTTCATAAGATTCCTTGCACTCTGCGCAATGTTTGGCTATGGGTACTCAGCATCTGTTTTGATACCCTGCTGGGTAGAGTCTTTCAGAGGCTCTCTGTGGTAGGCTCCTGTCCTGTTCCCTGTTTTCTCAATTTATGGTGCTGGTCTAACTGGATGTCTACATGAAGAAAATGCAAATTGATCCATACTTATCACCCTGCACAAAACTAAAGTCCAAGTGGATCAAAGACCTCAATATAAGCTTCAGTTTTACATTCAATTCCAAGTTTACTGTTAGTAATTATAGTTGCTTTCTCTCTTAGAATTTCACATTCTCTTTTTACTTTCAACAGCAGTATATAGCTTTTTTTTTTATGATTCAAGCCTTTATTTCTGGGGAACTTTGCTTTTAGCTGACTTTTCTGTACTTTTGTAGTTTCCTTTCAGATTTAACCACTGAGTAAAAAGGAAGCACCACAAAGCACTCTAGAAATCCACTGGGTGGGACACAGCTGAAAGCCATTGTGAGGACAATGAGGGCCTGTCTTTGAGAATCAGGATCAAGATGTCCTACTCAACAGTAAACTGCTCTTGCTGCCTTTCCATAAAGGGACAAAAGGCTCCAAATGGCCAGACAGGAGTTTTAAACCCCAAGGCAATAGAGCCAACCTTATGTTTCCATGAGAAAGCCCATTTCTCTGTTAATTGACAACAACAGGGTCCACACTTGTAGGACCAGAAGCATAGACTCCATGACAGAATTGTAATGGTGATAATGAACAGTGGCTCTGATGAGTCTGACTTTTGGCCAGGAAAGAAACCTTTCTAACCGAAACTGAGAGCGTAAAACTACTGCATCTCTTCAGAAATGATGGTGTGCTCCATCTGAATCCATAGCTGGGTTATAAATGAGTCTCTTCTCCACCTCATCAGAACTTTGTGATGAGATGAATGGGTGACAGCAGACTCTCAGTCAAAAGATAGGAACCAGCACTTCACTTTAGAAGACTGGAAGACTATCAAAGGGCACCCAAAATTGTAAGTTCAGTTAAATAAATTGAGGTGCCACTCCCCACGTGTATGAGTGGCTGAAATTAGAACATGGTGTTCTCTACAGGAAAAGCGGAGTAAACTACATCATTCTTATGTGCTAGAACATTTACCACCATGGTGGGAATTAGTTAAGCAGTTTCCTATAAAACTAAACATAAATTTTCTCAAAAGACACAGTGGTTGTATCTTAGATGTTTTTACCAGACAAATGAACACATAGATTCACATAAAACCCCGTAAGGAAATACAGATGATGCAGACTGGAAACTCTTCAGATACAAAGGGTAAAATGTTGGGAGCCAGACCCATCCAAAGCTTTCTCAGGGACCCAGATGAAAAGATTAGGGGAATGTTAATTCTGTAATGTCTTTGCTTAGGAAAATACTTTGCAAGATCTGGTCTGTGGCTGGAGCCAGGGCCCCAAAGCACCCAAGATTTCAGATTCCAGATACCTGATTCCTCTCCTTGAGACATGGTTATCAGTTCCAAGGCAGCTGTGTCTGAGATATCCTGTGTTCTGTTTGCCAACATTGTCTGACTTAGCTTGCTTCTGACCTGTGCCATTGCCCCTGTATAAACAGTAAAAAGCCGTGTGGCTTAATAAACTTGCATGGCATAAGCCATTAGTTTATGTACGACCTCTTCATCCCAACTTTCTGTCTCCTCTATCTTCTCATCACTGGTCCTCCCTTTCTACACCTTGCAGTTCAGGAAATACTACTGTGGGCTCAGTTCAGTAAAAGATTAACAGACTCTGATACAGTTATACCCTTCTCCTCATCTATAGAATGAATCTGCTTTTCCACTTTAGTTTAGTGAACTTTTGTCATCAATTAACCCTCAGTGTTTCTTTGGGGTCCCCCCCCATAACATATCAAATGGACAATTCTGTTGTTTTTAACAAAATCTTAATTGTTCGATTTTACCCATAAAGACTTGGAGAGTCCCATGCTGAGGTGAAAGCTCAGAGAGACAGAAACAGCACCCAGCTGACTTTCCTCCTCAGCTGATTTCGCAGCTGGGATGCCCCCTTCTCTCAAACTCAGTGTCCCTCTTTCCTACTTTTTGTGCATATCTCTTTGTCGTTCCAACTTCCTCTCCCTTTCTACGTTTTTTTTTTCCTAATAATCCTATGTTCATTTCCTGTCAACTGGTTGCTTACTTCATTTCTTGGCATATGGTTGATTTTATTTAATTCTGTTTACAATATTCAAGCAGAAACCTCTTGGATTAAAGGTGCTTGCTAAGACTGAGGCATACCACAACTAAAAAATAGATTTTTCTAGTAATAACACACTGTCATGGTTCACAGTATGATCAAATATCCTACACCATAATACCTCAGATTTTACTTTATGTTTATCTAATTTGACATTATCAGCTTTACTCATTCACATTTCAGTAAATTGCCAAAAGAAATGAAGTCACTGTAATAAAATTGTAATAAATATGCCAACATGGTTTATACATCAGCTATAGTCAGTAATAAGTTCTCTGTAAGAGCTTAAAATTATGGTTACAAAGTTTTAGAAAATTTAGTAATTATAGGATTTTTAAACAAAAAGCTATTGAAAGAATATTGGTTAATAATTCAGTTGTATGTAAATCACAAAATGTAATTATAGTATTATTTAAATACTATATTACATACATTAAATAAAACTAGTAGCAAAATAAATATAGCTTAATATTGTGTTATCTTTGGAGGTTCCTAACTGTTACGTATTTACTTTAGCATCAAATAATGGGCTCCTAAACAAGACAGACTAATTTCAATAAATTAATTGTATGAAGGAGAAAATCTGTTTGCCACTAGTTAGATGTCTGTGCCTGAAGGTCAGGCATTGTAAGGGTAGGAAATTTTAACTTGGCCCTAAACACCCTTCTTTGTTCCTGGACTGAGAAGTGCAAACAGTCCCTAACCGTCCCCTAGTCACCACACCTGGGCACAGCCAATCGCTGACTGCCCCGTTAGAAAAATCCCTTAACCCTAGACCCCTTCCTATTTTGCGGTTTTTGCCTTTATAAACTCTGTGATTCTGTTGCTCAGAGCTCTGCACCAACCCCTTGCGTGGGACCTGTGTGCAGAGCCCCGGCATGCCAGCTACTAGTAAACACCTCTTGCTGATTGCATTGAGTTCTATTTTGTGAGTTATTGGGGTCTGGCGTCTATCCTGAGGAATGGAGGGTCTCCCCACCTTGGGAATCCAACAGTATAAGGTCTCAACTGGGTAATAATATGAAAAATATTCATCACAAAACACAAATTTGTAAAAGATCTTAAAAGAATAGGGGCAGGGAGACAAGTCAAAGCATGTGATCCTGTATTATTGCAAAATGTTGCCATCAAACTTTGAGAAGAGCAACAGCAGGTAAAGGTGGTAAAGGAGTCTCTGGAAAATGAGTGGTCCAGCATCTCAGGTGTCTGCAGAAATATTTCATGGACATGCTAAAATACAAAATGTTAAATAAAGACTACATTCACCAGCAGACTGGGCAATATAGATGACATGATTGGCATAGGAGAATTTTGCTTTTCTCCCTAGAAAACATCTTCCCAAAGTAAATATCAAGAGCAGCTGTTTTCCCTATTCAAAAATAACCTGTAGCTATTATTATACTGTTAAAATTAAAATAAAAAATTTTGAATAGCGACTCGATCCAAGATGGCTGCCACAAGAGGACACTGTCTGAGGACTAGGTCAGCAGAAACAACGCAGCGACTAGGAGACTGAACTCTGGGAACTAAAACGCCAGCATTTGTGATTGCCAGGTGAGCGGAACTCCTACTGTGAGAAAATCAAGTGGGAAAACCCGAGGGACACCCAGTTATTCCCTGGAAAAATCTCCAGGTGCCCGTGGTGCACAGCTCTGATTGGAGCAAGTAGCTGCGCAGGGCGCCAGCAGCCGCCATACTAAACTGGACCACATAGTCTCTGGGGCAGACTGAGGACGACCAGGGCACCATTTTGTCTGACCTGCACACTGCGGGCACACGCTGCTCGAATCCACCAGCAAAAACCTCAGTCAGTGTGTGAGTCCGCAGGCCAGTCTGGGAAGGTTCAGGGATCTGCTTCACCCAGCAGGTGTACAGCAGGAGTACTCCTATAGCCTCTGGAACCACCTAAGACTGAGAGGAACAGGGGATCATTTTGACCAGACTGCACACTACAGGCACACTCTGCTTGGGGCCGCCAGCAAAAACCTCAGTCCTTGTGTGAGTCTGCGGGACAGTCTGGAAAGGACGCGAGTTCTGCTTCAACCAGCGGGTGTAAGGCAGGCGCACTCCAATCACCACTGGAACCACCTCAGACTGAGAGGGACTGGGGAACCATTTTGACCAGACTGCACACTGTGGGCACTCACTGATCAGGTCTGCCAGCAACCACCTTGGTCCATGTGTGTGTCCACGGGCCAGAGAAGGCCTCAAGCACCACTTCAAACAGGCTTACATACAACGGGTACACACCTCTCGGCAACAATGCCTGCAATGAAATCAGACCCACTGTGTGTGCCCCAAATACCATCTCAGACCATAGTTCATAGCCCTGGCCCAGAAGGGGGCGCCAAGTCTCCAGTCCAGGGGAGAGCCCTTAGCAGTAAGCCCAGGGCGAAGCGCAAAGTCCCCAGCTGACATCCCAAAAGACTGAGGAGCTAAACCTCCAGACAAAAAGGGTGACCAACGTGCAGTGCTCACAGCTTCTAGCACAGAGCACGAAGCTGGGCACACAGAGCCCACAACAGAGTTCAACTGTGACAACAACACACAATAACAAACCACTGGAAATCATGATCTTCTTGAAGAATACTCCTGACAAAAGAGATTGCAGTTCCAGATTGAAGCTCAGCCTTAAAGCACAAACAGCTCCTTGATTAAATATAAACAAATGCCCAGAAATTGGCGAAAGAACTCACCCAACGAAAATCAGGACACCATGGCCCCACCAGAAACACCCAAAAGCAAGGGAGGTTTTAATTCAGCGGAGACACAGGAAAATTATATTAAAGCTATGATTATGCAGATATTGGAGGAACAAAAAGAGAGACAAAGAGAGGAAATGAACAAGGCCCTCAAAGAAATAGAGAAGAATTTAACTGCCCACATAGAGGAACAATCAAAGATAAACAGAGAGGAAACAACCAAAATAGGATACACAGTCAACCAGTTGAAGGAAATGGTACAAAGCATGAAAACAGAATTAGAATATATAAAGAAGACACAAAGGGAGAAGAACCTGGAACTGGAGAACTTAGAGAAAATATCAGGAACCACAAAAGTAAGCATCAACAATAGAATACAAGAGATGGAAGAGAGAATCTCGGGAGCTGAGGATATGCTGGCTGAAATGGATTCCTCACTCAAGGAAAAAATAAAATCAGAAAAGTCCCAAACACAAAACATCCAAGAAATTAAGGATGCCATCAAAAGACAAAACATAAGAATAATTGGAATAGATGAAAAAGAAGACTCCAG
>JAQQSO010001798.1:0-14937 GCA_028658305.1 Pachyuromys duprasi
AATTTTTTGGCTCTGGTGGTCTCCTTGTTTTTCTTCCATGAGATTCCCTACACTCTGCTCAAAATTTGGCTATGAGTCTCAACATCTGTTTTGATACCCTGCTGGGTAGAATCTTTCAGAAGCCCTCTCTGGTACGCTCCTGTCCTGTTCCCTGTCTTCTCCCACTTCCAATGTCTATCTTGTTTGCCCTTCTGAATAATGAATGATGAATCTTTCCTAGGATCGTCCTTATTGTTTAGCTTCTTAAGGACTATAGATTTTAGAATGTTTAGCCTATAGTATATGGCTAATATTCACTTATAAGTGAGTATATATCATGTGTGTCTTTCTGCTTCTGGGTTACTTCACTCAGGATGATCTTTTTTAATTCCATCCATTTGCCTGAACATTTCATGATTTCATTGTTTTAAATTGCTTAGTAGTATTTCATTGTGTACATATACCACAAATTCTTTAGCTCAATTTTTTTTTTTACCATTGAACATTTTAGGTTATGAAGAACTTTGCCTATAACAATTTTCTTCTTGCTTTCAAATTATCTACATATAAACAGTCTGCTTAATTTTTATACTACATCTTCTAAATCTTAGCTATTGTGCCTGAAATGTAAAATTTCACCTTAAAAATTATGTTTCTAATACATGAATGATACTTAAAATTTTCACTGATTTGAATGTTCTCTGCGGTTGTCCTGGAAACATTTGTATGTTCTCCAATATTTTTTTTACAAGATAATAAAGTATTTATATGAGGTTTATTTTCTCATAAAGACTTAGAGCTGTCACCACCAGCAAAAAACATCACCATGCATTCAAATATGTTTTAATGACATACATTGACTATTTAATATCAAATGAAATATTCATATTTTTGTAGGCAACATCATTTCAGTCACATAAATACTTATTAAATTCAGAGTAACTGTAGAGTGTAGTGAAGAAAAATCACAAGGTATATTAAAACTGTGAGGTTTGATAATAATAATAAAGATGCAAATGTGCAGGAGAAACATGAGTTTCTTTTGCATATAAGTAAAAATATACTTCTGTGCTTTAAGAGTGTATTGAAAAGCTCAGAATGAGAAAGCTGATAGGATTTCACCCTTACAAAATTGACCAAAATATTGAAAAAAAAGGGGTAAAAGTGAAGGCCAATGCTCTAACCTGAGAAAAGAATCACAATTATATAAATGTTAGTGTTTCTTTTCTTTGTCACAGTGTTTATATTCACAAAAGAAAACATTCTGAGCACTGCACAAAGCAAGACTCTTCAAATAAAATTTTATTTATTCCTGAGATGGGAAACTCTGCTGCCAACAAAATGAACGATCTTAGTAGCTGTCTGCACATAACAAAATGTTCATGGCACAGCTTTAGATAAACAAAACAAAACAAAACACAACTTTGAACTAATCATACTATCAGGGGAGGAAATATTATCAAAATGTATTAAATGAAAAATTAAATAGAAGGATTTAATGAAAAGAATCATATATACTACAGAAGATTAAAACTCTTCTTAGTTTTTCCCTTTAAATTTTATATACTGAAAAACATCTTGAAACTAAATTTAAATAGTATAAAAATTAGGTTAGTAAATATTTGCTCTTTAAAATCTTGTAATATGCATGTTAAGATAAAACCCAGAATATTTTGTCAGCATTTCTCGATATTTTAATAAAATACCATTTTTGTGTTAAAATTATGACAGAACCTTCTTATTCTTTTATTCATTTTTTGTTTATCATCTTTTGACAATTTCATATATGTGTATACTGAATTTTGGAGATTTTCCCCTATGACCTTCTCTTAGTTCTTCTTCCTCTCCTTTGGAAGCCCTTTCTTTCTGTTAAACAAATTTTATTCCTACCTTTCTGTCTTTGAATATGTGTGAAATGATGAGCTTAATTAGGGTTGTTTCCAAGAGTACAAGTGAGGCTTATTTATTAGAACATGAACAACTTTGTGGCTACAGCACTGAAGAAATGACACCCCCAGCCTAGTGTCTGTTCACTTTCTATAATCCCTCATTGAGCAGCACCTCCCCATGATCCCTCTCCCAAGCATGATGGAAAAGATGGGCCCAATCTTTAGTGAGCTCAAGTAGCAGCCACAGGTACACTGAGTTCATGAGTATAATGGTTATGTCATGACCAGAAGACGCTGACTGCCAGCTTTCATTCCACACTCCAAGCTCTTATATTCTTTCCTTAACTCTCTGAAATATTCTTTGATCCTTGGAGAGGGTGATAACTAATGTCTTGTTCAGGATAAATTACTCAATATTCGCCAGAATTTGACTTGTAAGACTACATTAACTATCGCCAACTGAGAAAAAAAAAAGCTTCACTGATATAGGTCGAGAGAGACAGTTAGGTATGTGTATAAACACATACATAGAAACCTATTTGGCACCATTTTGCAACACAACAGTATTAGGCTTCCCCTATGTTCTATGACATTGTCAACCATTGGTTCTTGAACAGGGCTAGAGCATCGTCATGCATTAATTCCCTCCTGTGGATCAGTCTTCAAATCCAGTCAGAAAGTGGTTATTTACCTCTATAATAGTCATGCCATCTTTGTACCTGTGGACATATATTGCCAGAAGATCATTATTGTAACTCATTGGATATACGGGAATGTAGGGTTGTTGATGATTTTCCTCCCCTATCAGCCTGACTAGCATCTTCCTGCACTGTGAAAACTAGCCATCAGGGAGGAAACATATCTCAGATCCATCTTCATTTCTTAGTGTCCTGAAACCCAAGTTTTTGGTAACTTCTATAAAAGACTCTTATAATCTAGTTCTGGGGACAACCAATAATGTTGACAATATCCTGTTATGTTTCAGAAGCTGCTATGGGGGCCACTTTGACCAAGAGTTCATAGAGAGTTTCAAACGTGGGTAACTGAAATTTGAAAAAGAACTAATTGAAACTGTTTTGTGAGCGAAATATAAAGCAAGCTCAGCTGAGAGTACACCTAATGGGAGAGGTTTTTTTTTTTTTTTTAACATTTTAGGAGAGATGATATTTATTTAGGCCTTATTTAGAAAGTTTGAAAGAGTAATTGGCTTTATAGCAAAATACTCAGTTGTATAAAATTAATATTATATATTTTATTTAGGATTATGGTTTTCTCTTTTCAGTTATGTTTAATTACCTTGCCATGAGTACATACAATTTACAAACACATGACAAAAAGTGATTCTTTTTAAAAAATTATTATCATTTATTACAATTTTTTCAATTTATACCTCTGTATAGTTCCAATTTTAATACATGTGCTGCTGAAGCAAACACTCAATTTTTATCTCAGCTGTTCCCCTCCCTCATCTCCTCCCAATCCCACCTTCCCTCCTTCTTCTTTCCCTATGCCCCTCCCCTAGTCCACTGATAGGTGAGGTCTTCCTCCCCTTCTGTCTGACCCTAGCCTATCAGGTCTCATCAGGACTAGTTGCAATGTCTTCCTCTGTGGCCTGGCAAGGGTGCACCCTCAAGGGGGAGGTGATCAGAGAGCCTGCCACTGAGTTCATGCCAGAGAAAGTCACTGCTCCCTTTACTAGGGACCCCAGTTGGATACTGAGTCTATGGGCTACATCTGAGCCAGCCATGTTTTTAGGTCCTCTCCATGCATTGTCCTTGGTTGGGGTATCATTCTCTTCAGGGTCCCCAGGGCTCAGTTTTTATGGCTCTGTTGGTCTCCTTTTGGAGCTCCTGTCCCCTCCAGGTCTTTCTCTCTCCCCCTTCTTTCATAAGATTCCCTGCATTCTGCCCAAAGTTTGGCTATGACTAGAAAAGATTATTTTGAGTAAGGTAACTCTGAAGCAGAAAGACACACATGGTATATACTTACTAATAAGTAGATATTAAAGATATAATATGGGATAAACATATTAAAATCTATACTCCCGAAGAAGCTAAACAACAAGGATGACCCTAAGGAGGATGCTCAATCCTCATTCAGAAGGACAAATACGATAGACATTGGAAGCAGGAGAAGACAGGAAACAGGACAGGAGCCTACCATAGACTGTCTCTGAAAGACACTACTAATCAAGGTATTGAAGCAGAGGCTGAGATCCATAGACAAACTTTGGACAGAGTATAGGGAATCTCATAAAGTGATTTTTTTCACTTTACATCTGAGAAAGATCACATTTTTTGTTCTTTTAAATGTAGTCTATAAATTGTGAAGTTTTACACTTAAGTTAAACTTTGTGTACAAATTATCAAGAGGATAAATGGAAGTAGATAATTATGAGCCAAGTGTGCCACAATGGGAGTATATAACTTCTATTTAAGTTCAATCAGTCATAGAAGACCATAGTTTTATTGTGTTGTCTTTACAATCTAATATTTTGTGTTATATTTCTCACTCGTTTCCAAATCAATTAGTCTACTTTGTATTAGATACATTGACATGTAAAATGAGAAAAGACATTTTTAATATTAAAGCAATAAAACCACTGAATTCCATTACTACTAAATGAAAATCACTGATTCATCAATATCTTTAGAATTGTACACTAAAGGGAAAATATTACTGTGTGTACATTTTAACAATTCAATTCAAGTACAGGAAGATTCAACATGGAATCAAATTCATAATAAATAAGCTTAACATTGTACAGATGAATGATATAAGAATAGCACAAGGAAAAACATGAATTGACATAACTGACTTTAGATAATAATGTTGTGACTAGACACTAACTGAAGATTAAATACTGGTATACAGTTATGTTTCTATGTTTCTCATTGGGTTTGTGCTAGCCAGTGGAATACTACTTTATTTATATACTAAAGCGGAATAAACAGGCTTACATATAATAGATGACAATAGTCAAAATATCCCTCAAAGAAAAAAAATATTACAAAGCTTGGTGGAATTTAGAATAAACTGTATAGACTAAGATTGCAGCCAGAAGCCAATATGAGAATTTTGTTTTGTTTTGTTTTTTTCAAGATAAGGTTGCTGTGTGTATTCTTGTCTATCCCAGCTTCTCTTTGTAGACTAGGCTGGCTGAATTCAGAGATCTGCCTGCCTTTCCCTCCCTGAGTGCTGGAATCAAAGGTATGTCCCATCCTGCCTCCAGAAGCCATTACGAATCATGGTTTCTAATGTATTTTTATTTTACACTTAACTAATTAATTAATTAGTTAGCTAGTTAGTTAATTCATTAATTCTTTGTATACACACATTTGTGTGCCTTCCAACCACAGCACGCAGTCAACAATGGCATTGCCAGTAAGTGGGGTCCCTAGTAAGGGGAGCAGGGACTTTCTCTGATATAAACTCAGTGGCAGGCTCTCTGATCACCTCCTTCTGGTGGGGACCAGCCTTGCCAGGCCACAGAGGAAGACAATGGAACTAATCCTGATGAGACCTGATGGGATAGGGTCAGAGGGAAGGGAAGGAGGACCTCTCCTATCAGTGGACTAGGGGAGGGTTATAAGGGGAGAAGAGGGAGGGAGGGTGAGATTCAGAAGAGACAAGGGAGGGGGGCCATAGCTGGGATACAAATTGAATAAATCGTAATAAATGATAATATAAAGAATACATTATCAATATCATGTACTCCAGATATAACCAATAGTGTCAGCTTTGTGACATACTTCATGTAAAGCCCTGACTTCAGGCTAAACATACAAAAATGTCATGTAAATACTTATGGAGGGACATCTATAAGATTACAGTGCTTCTTTTAAATGACAGAGTATAAAATAAAAACCCTTTGAGACTGGAAGAAATTGAGGGGGCATAACCAAAGAGAGCAGGAGCATTTGATTTGCATCCTAATACAGATAAAGGATATTATTATTTTTGTATAGAAATCAAGGATATCAGGGCATGCTCTCTCTATGAGACTGTTGCTCCAACCAAGGGCTGTGTATGGATATAATCTAGAACCCCTGCTCAGATGTAGCCCATGGTAGTACAGTACACAAGTGGGTCACTCTAGTAAGGGGAACAGGAACCATTTCTGACATGAACTCAATGACTGGCTCCTTTACCTCCTCCCACGCCCCACTCCAAGGGAAGAACAGCCTTGCTAGGCCACAGAGGAGGACATGGCAGCCAGTCCTGAAGAAACCTGATAAGCTAGGGTGAGATGGAAGGGGAGGAGGACCTCCCCTAGCAGTGGAGTTGGAAAGGGACAGGGAGGAAATGAAGAAGGGAGGGTGGGATTGGGAGGGAATGAGGGAGGGTCTAATGCTGGGATACAAAGTAAATAACCTGTGATTAATATTTAAAAAAGAAAAAAAGAAAAAATCAAGGATAATCTGTAGATTAGTTACAATATAAATATGAAGAAATTAAACAGTTATCTACCTTTAGGCAAAACACCCAAGTTTGAGCCATCTCATTTGCTCGATTATAATTGCAAATAGCAAGGTTTGCATACACAACAGTGGACATCACCAAGATGTCAGCTAACTCTGCAATTGATGGTTTCTAGTGGGGATATGTGAGGGGGAGAACTCAGTTCTATTTAGAAACAGACCACTGAGATTTTGATCATGCTCTAGTGAGTGTATAAATAAGGCAAATTGGACTTGTTTTTTTAATTTTAATATTTTGGGGGTCATAGTGTGGGGGCAGAAATAGAATGACTGAAAATGAGTGTGATCAGAGTGCATGTTGTAAAATTTCCAAAGAATTAATAGAAATATTATGTTAAAAAGTAGACATTGAACATATAGACAAGTATGCTTCAGATGTGTATATGAATATTTATGAATAACTTTAAGTAAGACAATTTCCTGAAAGATAATTATGGGTTGCTGAACATTTCTCAAAGCTATTACAAGCAGAGGAGTAGATACCAAGGCAAAGCACATCAGGAGGAGGAATAAGAGCAGCCCCAGCAATGAGTGCAATGCTATCTTTAGACAGAAGAAATAATTTCCAGTTTTCTGTAGCCTAGCAGGATGTATATAATTAATAACCATGCATTTGACAATAAGTTAGAATACATGTTTTCCAATATAAAGAAATTAAAATATTTACTTATGCAGATTAGTCTGCATTGATTACTGTCCAGGAACCACATTCTCACACTGCATCTCATAACATGCACATGTGTATAAATAAGAAACTAGAAGGAATTTTAATATTTTTATAATGATGATTACACTAGCTCAGTGGAAACACTTTCATGTGCATAAAATTTTGTATATTAAAATAACAAAGAGTTACTAGGCCTTGTCTCTTACAAAGTTCTAGATTCATAGGGCATTTCAGAAAAATCCTGATTTTCTAACAGTTCTATTTTATGTACCTCCATAAACTCCTGATTATTTCCATAGTACACTGGTACAATCCAGTTCTTATATAATGAAGCCTGAGGTACTATTAACTAAAAACCACAGTGCAGGTTCATAGTTACGCTTTGCCTTTTTAATTTATGTGTTTTGACAAATGAATAATGTCATGATTTCCACTGTACCATATAGAATAGTTTCATAGACCCCACTTATATCCTTCTCCTGGGCCTTCAGGCAATCATTAATCTTTCTCCTATCTCTATAGTTTTGTTTTATCTTGGGTATCATAGAACTAGAACGGTACGTTGTACATATACCTTTCAGAGTGACTTTTTCTCATAGTAATATGCACAGAAAGAATCCTATGTCTTTCCTGTCTTAGGAGACAACTTATAGCACTGAATAATATTTAATTACACTGAAGGTTTTGGAAACTATCAATAACTTATCGAACATTCATATGTAAGGTTTTTGTGGGCATGTGTTTTGAATTCGTCTGCATAAATGCCAAGAATCACAGAACTTCTGATTCTTGGTATGTGATCAAGAGAATACTTAAAATTGTAACACAGACATACTAACCTCTAAACCAGTCTCACCCCATTTGCCTTCACATGGCAAATGGAGGGAAAGCTTCCGTGGATCCCATTTTGATGACAACTTAAAACATTTTAGCTGGTGCCCAAATAGAATCCTTGCTCCCACATGCTGGCATCTTTGGTACAAGAAGGTACTCAGCATCAGCACTGGAGAAGCAAACACTGACCCAGGCACAGACCCATTGGGCTATAATAGTGCTCTGGCTGCAAGATATGCTCATGAGGTAGTGAAGCAGAGCTCTGGGAATAACCAACTAACATCGGATTTGCCTTAAGGCTTACTGTACAGGATGGAACCCGTATACTCAGCATTGCATGATTTCATGAGAGAGAGAGAGAGAGAGAGAGAGAGAGAGAGAGAGAGAGAGAGAGAGAGAGAGAGAGAGAGAGAGAGAGAGAGAGAGAGACTAGATAGCTGAGAGACCCAGGGGAAAACAAAATACTACTGTTCTAAAACAAATAGACAAAGGCATCTCAATAAAAATGATTCAATGATTCCCAATGACATTCTGCTATATTTGTAGATCAGTGCCTTATTCAGCCATCATCACGGAAGCTTCCTCCTGCAGCATATGGGAAAAAATACAGAGAACCACAGCTAACATTATGAAGAGAAGGAAAGACCTTTTAACACTCAGATGCAAACAGGATGTCTCCATCAAATCTCTCCCTTTAGGACTCAAGCAACCCTGCAAAAGAGGTAGTGGGAGGCTTGTAAAATCCAGAGAGGATGGAGGACACCGGGAAAAAAAGGCTCTGTAAGCCAACAATGTCAGTGCATATGTGAACTCACTGAGACCTAGGCAGCATTCTTATTTGGGTCTAAACTAGATGAGGCCCTAAAGCTGAAAGGAGAAATGGAACAGGCCTATATCCCTGATCTCAAAGCAATTTTCAATTAATAGCCACCTGCAAATGAAAATTTAGTTTCCTCCAAAAGATTTCAGACATGAACTCAATGGCTGGCTCTTTGACCGTCCCGGGTTCCCCCGAGGGAGGAGCAGCCTTGCTAGGCCACAAAAGAGGACATTGCAGCCAGTCCTGAAGAGACCTGATAAGCTAGAGTTAGATGGAAGGGGAGGAGGTCCTTCCCTATCAGTGGACTTGGAAAGGGGCAGGGAGGCGATGAGGGAGGGATGAGGGGGATAGAGAGGGAATTCGGGAGGGGGCTATGGCTGGGATATAAAGTATATAACCTGTGATTAATATAAAATTAAAATGTAATTTTAAAAAGGAGTCTTGTTTCTCCAACCAAGGACCATGTATGGATATAGCCTAGAACCCCTGCTCGGATGTGGCCCATGGTAGCTCAGTATCCAACTGTGTACCCTAGTAAGGGGAACAGGGACTATTTCTGTCATGAACTCAATGGCTGGCTCCTCGATCTCCCCGACCCCGGGAGGAACAGCTTAGCTAGATCCCAGAAGAGGACATTGCCGCCATCCCTGAAGAGATATGATAAGCTAGGGTCGGATGGAAGGGGGTGAGTTCCTCCCCCATCAGTGGACTTGGAGGGGAGCAGGGAGGAGATGAGGAAGGGATGCAGAGAGTGGAAAGGGATGAGGGAGGGGGCTACGGCTGGGATACAAAGTACATAACCTGTGATTAAGATGAAAATAAATAAATTACATTTAAAAAAAGAAAAAAAGAGTCTCAGCTAAGAATAGGCTGCATGCCCAGCTGTAGATGAACAACAGCAAAAGAACACAAGAGCATCTTTTGAGGTTTCTTGTTTCATAATGTCTTCTCAGTTTAGTTTTATGTGTATATGCGTGTATGTGTAGTATATTTTCTCTCATTTTACCCTACAGGTTTTAGTCATTAGCTTAATAATATAAATAAACTAGTTTTATCTTATTTTAATATCCCTTAGAGACCTGTTTGTTTTCTAATCAGAGACAGAAAGGGGGCAGATCCGGATGGGAGGGGACAAAGAGAGAACCTGGGAGGAAAAACCATAATCAGAATGTATTATGAACAAATGAAAAGCTATTTTAAATAAAAAGAAAAACATTATTTTTTAAATATTAAAAATAGCTATTTTAATATATGTTCAATCATATCTAACTTTTAATACCAATTCCTTAATGTTATATTAATGCTGATCATTAGTAATGTAAATATTGATATTTCTTTTCTATGTGTGTTTTGGTGATGTAAGATGGTCTTAGATCTTTATTAATTAGATCTATTATTAATTAGTCTTAATTTCTCATTGCTAAGTTTAAGGTTTGCTTATGTTTGTTATCATAATTTATGGGTTATTTTTTTCATTATCTACTTGGAAACGTTTTTGCTCATTTTCAAAATGTAATATGAACAATATTTCTGTTTTGAAATAAATAATGAGGAACTTGTTTTTTGTTGTTGTTATGAAAGATATATTGCAATTGAAGCTAACTAAGAATTAGAACAAATAATATTAGGAATTGAAATAAAAATCAGTTCATAACTGAACTTCTTACTGACATATTGTTTTCTAATTTGTTACAACAGCAACAACAACAAACAACAATGAGAAACAGAAAATTTAATAATGCTTTCTGAAAAATGCATTGAAATACATAAGTTAACATGAAAACTTTTGTCAGTATTTTCATTCTTAACATTAGGTTGCTCTTTTATTATGCTATTTCAGTTCTTTGTGGAAAACCATAGTATAATGTTATGAAACTCATCAAGAAGTCTCAATTAAATTTTGTTTAAAAAACATAAGGGAAAATTAATTTCTATTAATAAGGATGTTGATGATTATGTTTTAATCCTAGCAAATTTGGTAAAAGAAAAGTTTCTTGTTTTAGTTGCATTTAGTTTAAAATATATTTGCTGTTATATTTTGTGTATATACATACATATATCTGATACAAAAATAATCACTTCCCTCTAACCATTTTATCCAGTCTCTCCTATCTCATAAGAGGAGAGCTAATCTTCCTTTCCCGGGAAAAGTCCCCTAATTGTTTATCCAATAGAAAGTGGTCAGCCCCAATTTATGTACACATAAACAACAAAGATAGACTTAGCAGGTTGCGTTCACATATTTGTGCATGTATATATGTGTGTATTACTTTAATTTTAAAGAAGAAATATTATCTTCAGAATTTAGTGAAATTATTTTGAAAATAAGAAGAGAGACAAATGGAAGTAAAATGATTATTCTGTAACTTAGTGGGCCAATTCTTTCAGTTTTAATGCAATCAATTTATTCTGTTTTCAGTGACAAAATAGAAAGAATCTTGGATAATAAATAACACTATGTACTCAAAAATCTAATCAAAACCTAAAAATGACTTTTTTTTAAACACAGGACTATTCTGCTATAGAAAATGAGATAGGATAAACAGATTCTCTGAGTTGGTCATCAAGATTTTATTTTTCCTCAAGGCAAAAATTTTGTTCTCTTTTTGAATGCACTAAAGCCAGACATTTTAACAGTAGGGGCTTAGGTTAAATGAAAAGATAATACTCAGATTTTTAAATTTATCGGTATTACCAATCAACTTATGAATGATGTTCCTTGCTATAAATGAGACAAACCAATATATACTGGGAAACAAAAGCTATTGCATCAAAAATATAAGGAAAAATTTAATGACTTACAGCTTACTGAGATGAAAGTCCTTTTAGAGTCATTGGAATCTTAATGAAAAACATGGTTAGTGGATTGTAGGAAATAAAGGTACAAACAGGCTATGGGATGAAAGGAACCTAGAAATATACCTACAGCAGATGAGTCATACATTTTATTATTATCAAGAAGAGTGAAGCAAACGCAGCCCCAGAACAGTGCTTTATGCATAGGCAGCAAAATGTAGGAAAACTGGCTGATCTAAATGGCCAGCACTCAGGGAGGCAAAGACAGGAAGATCTCTGTGAATTCAAGGCCAGCCTGATCTACAAAGCAAGTCTAGGACAGCTAGGGCTACACAGAGAAACCATGCCTCGAAAAACAAAAACAAACAAATAAACAAAAAACCTAACAAAAACATAAAAAAGCAAATTAATGGTTATAATTCCACAAGATTCTTCTACTTGTGATTTAATATATTCAGTGAACAAGTACCATCTTCCTGCTGTACTGTCGAGGACCCTAAAAACTAGGACTGTTTTTACTCTAAGTTAAAACAAAACAAAATATCAGTGTGTCTAATTTACTTTTCGATGGCCATGACAAGATACCATGACCATGGCAATTTGTTGAAGAAAGGTTATTTGGGCTTTACCATTCCAGAGGTTTAGAGTTCATAACTATCATGGTGGAGAGCATTGCAGCAGGCAGTGTGCATGGCGCTGGAGTGGTAGCTGTGAATCCACATCCTGGTCCATGAGGAGAGAGTCAGGGGGTGGCTATCTGGGAATGGCACAAGTCTTTGGAACCGCTTAATTGGTCTCTGGTAGCATATCTTCTCCAAGGCCATACCTCCTAATCCTTCCCAAATAGTTTCAGCAACTGGGGACCAAGTACTCAAACACAGCCTATGGGGGAGATGCTCTTATTCAAATCACCACATAATGTTAGCTTAAATCTAAAGGTGTGATTTGGAGGATTATTTTGAAGTGGAAACTGTGTACACATTAATATTACCTGAATATATGAGGAAAAAAATGACTGCAAAATCTCCTTAACAGAAAATTACAGTTGATTAATGTTTAATTTTCGTCAAGAGAAAAATGAGATTTTTCCTTAACTTATTCTTCTTTTATTATATCTTAATAGTATGCTTTCCCTCTGTTCAAAACTGTGACCTTATTCTTTTGCAATGCCAGCCACTCAGGGTGTATTTGTAGCTTGTTCTGTTGTCCTGAGCCCTCATTACACAGTGGAATGAGTAGGGGAGTACACCTACCTAAAGCAACTTCAATCAGAATTTCAGCAAACTCCTTTTGGCTGAACATTGTGTGGCCAACTTTGAAATACTGATTTACTGACAGGAAGAGAGTAATTTTTATTTATTTATTTATTTATTTTTATTTTTTACTAATTTAACACCAGTTTCCCCAGTGCTATAGACATATGAGAACAGGATACCTGCTAAGCTACACCTTCGTGTTTTTCAAAACTTTGCAACTGAAAATTTAAATATCTTAAACAGTAATTTATAATCCCTAGGTTAGTAAATACTTCCTTGAAGCTTTGGCTGTTTGATATAGAAGAGTGTAAAGTCTTTTGATCAGACGATAAATCTTAACTTCGAGAGTAGATTTACATTTACCAAGCCATCCATCAAAAGCTACATATGAGGCATTTGCTTTTTGTGCAAGTGAAGTCTCCAAATATGGACTGTGTTATTTTGTTATGCTCTAAAATATTTACACTTATATAACTTAGTTTTATTATGATGTCTACTGATGGGAAGCGAGAGTTGCAGCCAGAGGTGGTAAGGGCCAGAAACATCACACGGATTTAAAGTGAGAATAGACTGCAACGTGGAGCCACAGGCATTCCTCTTCTACTTTTCAGAGTATTAGCTGTGTTTCCCTGAGCAAATACTTAACTAATTTGCATTTAGATCCTTTATCTGTAAAATAGGAATAATGACATCCTATGTCCTTACTTGATTGAGTCATAATAATGAAGTTCCTGATATCTGAAAACTACTATGTATCAATATGTTACACATTTTCATAGTTCATTATTTTGAAAGAAAATATACATATGTTGTAGATATTCATATACGCTATATTAAAATATTTGTTCAACCATTTGCTTTATCTGAATGTAGTTTTTGAGCTATTGAAATATGAGTTTATGAATGGAATAGATGGTCTAAGCTAATATCTGGTGATTTCTACATACAAATACGCTGAGAATTACTGTTGAAGAATCAGAAGAATTTGGAAAGCAAGAAATCTGTGCATGGACATATTACTTCACTGAATAGGAATCAAAGATAAAAGTGAATTGGATCAGACATTTAAGGCATATGGAATTTTAACATTCAAAGGGGAAGGAGAAGGCGGTGACTTCTAGCCTGGGAATAAGCTCAGCTGTGAAATATGGTATGAGCTGAATCAAGAGGCAGAGCTTTCCTGGGGACAGGATTTCTTCTACTTCTCTCTATGCATTTACGAGTTAGGTAGTTCTTTAACATATGCCCACTTTTTTCACGGTCAATGCAATGCAAGTTACAAAAATGCAAACTTACACAATATAACTCCATCACAGTGTGATAAGAGTTTACTGTTAACAAGGGATTTACTATATTATATTCAAAGAAGAGTCGTTGAATTACAAAATATGTAAGATCCTCAAGACCCTCGTCATGGATTTTATATAATGACAATGTGTAGAGATTTAAAACTCAAATTTTGTATTAACTTGGGACATGGTTCTCTTTCTTACTTGGGCTTTGGATCTATTAAACATATTTATTTACCTGATTTTATCTAGACTGAGTGTCTGCAGGTGTCTGGATGTACATAGACAGCATGTACATGTCTCATGTCTGTGAAGGCCTGAAGAGGAGATCAGATTCCATAGAACTCTAGCTACAGGTAGCTGAGAACTGACATGTGGGGACCAAATCTGGGTCCTCTGAAAAAACAGCAAGTACTCTTAACTCCTAAACCATTGATCCAGTCATAGAACTCCAAGTATTAGTTTAGTAAAGTTTACAGCAAGGATCCCTCTCTCAGGTACCCAGCAACAGAGGTTCTGGTCCCAATGAGAGTCCTGCTATTTCTTATACTTGTTTTCAAAATCCAACTGACATGTTAGGTTTTTTGTTTTTTTTTTAACAAAAGGAAATAAGAGTATGTGAGTAACCCCACCTTCTTCTAAAAAGAATCTAAAATAATGGTATTTTGTGATACTCTGTAAAAATAATACAGGCATTTTAAAATTTTGTAACTTGAATTTACAGCTATAAATACTACATTACTTCTAAAGTGGGTAACATTCTTTAGTCAATGAATGATTCCTTCATTATAAACAACATTGAATAATTAATATCTGTTTTTTATAATTTATTTATTTTTATATCAATCACAGGTTAGGTACTTTAAATCCCAGGCATAGCCCCCTCCCTCATTCCCTCCTACCCTCCCACTCCCACCCTCATCTCC
>JAQQSO010001799.1:0-14937 GCA_028658305.1 Pachyuromys duprasi
AAAAAAAAGAAAAAAAAAAGAAAATCTTTTCTTATGTCAATGTGTTCAAGATTATTCCCTTTCTCTTCTATCAGTTTCATCCTATCTCATTTTATCTTGAGGTCTTTGATCCATTTGGAGTTGAGTTTTGTATAGGATGATAAGTATGGATCTATTTGGATTCTTCTACATGTAGCTGTACACTTTGAGCAGTACCCATTTGTTGAAGATGCTGTCTCTTTTTAAAGGTGTATTTCTCACTTCTTTGTCAAAAATAAGGTGTCTACAAGTGTGGATTTATGTCTGGTTCTTTAATTCCATCAGCCAATGTGTCTGTTTTGGGGGATCGGTAGGTAAGGGAGCCATGCAATGCTATTTTTGTAGTACCATAGCTCTGCAATACAATTTCAAGTTAAGGCATGGTGATACCTCCAACAGTTCTTTTATTATTCAGGATATTTTTTTTTTTAGCAATTGTATCCCTTTTGTGTTTCCACGTGAACCCAAAGATTGCACTTTTAAGATCTGTGAGAAATTATGTTGCAATTTTAATGTGGATTGTATATAATTTTTATATTCATTATCAGTAATATCTGCCTTTAGGTAGGTTTATTTTCCTTTTAGAGATAATGCTGAATTGCCACGGCATGACAGAAGAATTATGGGATTTCATTTTTATGATACACAAAATGAAAGATTTTACCCAATATTCTCTTGCTAAGTGCCCTCAGAGATCTATATTCACATGCTTTTACGATCTACATATGTAAGGTCATGATGGTTGAGTATTGCTCAAGCTTCGGCTATATAAATTAAAAATTGAGATTTTTTGTGACAAAGCTTTTTACTATAACAAGATCATTTGTCTATATTGCCTCATCTAATTATCTAAGGAGTGAATGACGGACATATCAAAATTTTAGTTTTATCAATACAAACTTTCTGTTTTCTGCTGACTTCTATGTTTATACTTTATTGACACATTGTTCTCCAATGATTGGCATTTTGGGGAAAAATCTGTGTCTGAAACATTGAAGTAGTGTCCGTTAAATAGTTTGACAGGATTATATCTAAAGTGATTGTGATTCTTTTTAATTTTTAAAATGTAATTCTGTCGTTCATGAACAGAAGACTCTATAGCCTGAGAGGTTATATTCAACCAGAGCATATGCATTGAAGGTTGAAAGACTCTCTCATAAAGAAAAATTACCTGGACACCTCCAGAGATATATCATCAAATGGAAAAAGAAAAAGAAAGTTCACAAAAGTTAATTATTAAAAATAAATCAAATCTAGAACAAATGGATTTTAATGACAAGCCTCACTTGTTAATTTATTAATTATGAATCCTAAAACAAGAGAGTATATGTGTGTGGTAGAACGAGGAGAGCTTAGGCTGAAAACAAGCACTTTGTTCAACTCTCAGCTGGGTTATGAAGTGATGGGAGACGTTGCTGTTCTCAATTTGCTTTCTTATGTGAAAGACAAGCCAAATGTTTCCTAAGTGTACCTAAATACTAATACATACTAAAAGTAAGTATGTATTAGCAAAGTGTTTCATGGTGTCCATACCAAAAAAGAGCATACAGCACAGGAGTGATGGTAGTTTCTAGGAGTAGAATACAAATCCCCAACTCTAACGTCAACGAATGAGACCATTCATACAATTAAACTATGCCTGTGTGCCAAACCCCTGGAGAAGCTCTTCATACAGGGGAATTTTAGTCTGGTAGATCTGATAGTGCATCCAAGCTATCTCAGAATCTCTGTGAGAGATATGAGTCTTTAGTTAGGAACCACTGATGTAGATTTTCTTATGGCTCAGTATTTCCTGACTTAGGGTTGCAGTCAGTCAAACAACAACATCTATAAAAGTGTCAAGTAAGTTATAATTCATCTGAAAAAAATCATTTCCTCACTTATCTGCATAAATACCCACTCTTTCTTGTTTTTGACTCCTGAAGTTTCAGAATTTATAAACCACAAACTATTAACCATTTTTCTTTAAAACCTGACAGGAGAAGATCAAGAAACAATTTCATTAGCTGGTATGGAATACATATAAAGAAGAAAACACTTTAAGTTCTATACATATAATATTTTTTCTTTTATTATAAATGTTATTTTATATTCTGTTTGTAGCCTCATCCCACCTTACCTCCCAGCCCCACTCTCTCTGTCTCTCCTTCACTCTGCCCCTATTCTTTAGAAAAGCAGAGCCCTCTGCCCCTTCCTGTCCACTACAGCTCATAAAATTGCATCATGACTGAGCATGTCCTGTTCCCATTGTGACACAGAAAGGCAGTTCCACCAGGGGGAAGTAATCAAAAGGATGGCAGGAAAATCATTGTCAGATGCAGTCCCTGCTTTCCTTACTTGAGGACCCAGTGAAGCCCAAGCTGTCCATCTGTTAAATCTTTGTAGGAGGCCTAGGTCCAGTTTCTGCATGGTCCTAGGTTGATGCTTCAGTTTCAGCAAGCCCCTCTGGGCCCTGGTTAGTTGGCTCTGTTGGTTTTCTCCAGATGCTTTTCTTTTTCTTCCATTTTTGTATAAGACTCCCTAGGCAATACCCAGTGTTTGGCTGTGAGTCTCAGCAATCTGTTTTGTTGGGTAGGGCCTCACAGAGGACAACTCTGACAGGCTCCTATCTGAAGGCTTAGCAGAGTATCATTCACAGTGTTGGGTTGGCACTCTCTCATAGGGTGGGTCAGGCATTGGTTGGACATTCCCTCAGTCTCTGTTCTATCTTTATTCCTTCACATCTTATAGGCAGGGTAAACTTTGGGTTGTTTTTGTGGGTAAGTTCATGTTCCCCTCCCTCTACTAAGTGGCTTATCTAGTTAGAGGGTATCCTTTATCTGTCTCTAT
Source organism: Pachyuromys duprasi (assembly GCA_028658305.1). Lineage (NCBI taxonomy): Eukaryota > Metazoa > Chordata > Mammalia > Rodentia > Muridae > Pachyuromys > Pachyuromys duprasi. The sequence goes on from JAQQSO010001799.1 coordinate 2,848, forward strand.
GGCCTCTGTTACCAGGAGTATGTGCTTGAGCCCCTCTCATATATTTCCCGGAGCCTACCCTCACCTAGATCTCCAGCTTGTCACAGAGATGCCCCTACCCTCAGTTTCTCTTTTCTCTACAGGTCTTCTGTCCCCTGCTCCCACTCTCCCCAGGCCTGATCTCCACCTTATATTTCTATGTGCCTCCTCTCTTGCCTTGTTCTCTCTCTTCAACTACTATTTCTGCCTATTCTACTTTCCCATCTGTGTGAGATTTATACATCCTCCCTTGGAGCCTCCTTGTTACCTGTCTTTTTTGGGGTCTGTGCCTTGTAGTATGTTTATCCTGTACTATATGGCTAAAATCCACTTATAAGTGAGTACATACCATGTGTGTCTTCCTGGGTCTGGGTTATCACACTCAGAGTGATATTTTCTAGTCCCACGCATTTGCCAGCCAAGTTCATCATTTCTTTGTTTTTAATAGCTGAGTAATATTCCATTGTGTAAATGTGCCACAAAATTTTTAAAGCTATTCTTTGGTTGAGGGACATCTAGGTTGTTTGCAGATTCTGGCTATTATGAATAGAGCTGATATGAACATAGTTGAACAAGTGTCTTTGGCGTATGGTGGAGCATTGTTACGGTGTATACCCAGTACTGTATAGCTGGCTGTTGAGGAAGAGCTTCTCCTAATTTTCTGAGAAAGCAGCAGATTGATTTCCAAAATGGTTGTACAAGTTTGTAGTCCCACCAGCAATGGAGGAGTGTTTCTCTACATGCGAGTCAGCATGAGCTGTCACGTTAGATTTTGAAATTAGCAGCTCTGACAACTGTGAGATGGAATCTCAGTCATTTTGATTTGCATTTCCCTAATGAATAAGGACACGGAACATTTCTTTAAGTGTTTCTCAGCCATTTGAGATTCCTCTGTTGAGAATTCTTTGTTTAGTTCTTTGCCTCATTTTTAGTTAGGTTGTTTATTGGTGTTTGATTTTGCCAGATGTGGGTGAAGATCCTTTCCCAATCTGTAGAATCTTATTTTGTTCTATTGACAGTGTCCTTTGCTTTACAGAAGCTTTTCAGTTTCATGAGGTCTCATTTATTAATTGTTGATCTTTGTGCCTGAGCTGTTTGTGTTCTGTTCAGGAAGTTGTCTGGTATATTTGTATATGTTCCATTTCTGCTGTCTTCCTCACCAAGAAAACAGAATTTGAATGAAGCATTAGCCTCCATGCTTTCTAAGCAATTGGTGGTAACCGTTGTAGGACTCCTTAGCAAAGAACATATTGCCTCCAGTGTATTTATGACTCTACTGCTCCTAGAAAGATTATTTCAGTTATCTTTATTCTTTGAACAGGTCTCTATCCAAGAAATACCTCATGGCAGTTTATGTTTCTAAGTTTTTATGCTTATACCCCTTTCCATTCCTTAAAAAATGAGAATAGCTATTATGTGACTGATTGAGTTTGGTACACTAGCCATGTCACTTACCCTTATTTGAAGTTTATAAATAGAGATGTATAAATAGACTCTTGGGATTATCTTATTTGAGCGTGCCACCTACACCCTATTTACTGGGCTCCTGAATGATCTTTTTTATTTATTTGAAAAAAAGGTACTTTGAAATGTTTCATTAATACACAGGGGAAGGGGAATGAAAGTATAAAGCTTAGTTTGCAAATGTTCTACTTATGCTAAAATTAGTTTACCTGAGCAGCTGAGGAGCAGGATAACATGTTGAAATTGAGCGCCGTGGATGTGAGAAAATGGGATACTGTTCTATTACATGAAAATGAAGCAAATGATTCTGAATTTTAACTGGGTTCAAATATCAAGTCTCCTGGATGAAGATGGTAGGTTTTGTTTTGTTTTTTAAGCATTTGTTTTTCACAAGCATTTGGCTTGTGATCCTCCATTCAACAAGGGGCAGCTCATTATGAGAAGGGCAGAGAAAGCGGGGGGGGGGGGAGTGAGAATTTGGACAGGACTAACAAAAGGATTTTTTTTAATTTTAATTTTTCATTATCAATTACATTTTATTAACTCTGTATCCCAGGTGAATCCCACTCCCTCATTCCTTCCCAATCTCACCCTTCCTCCTTTGTCTACTCTGTCCCTTTCCAAGTCCACTGATAAGGGAAGACTTCCTCCCCTTTCATCTGGCCATGGTTTATCAAGTCTCTCCAGGACTGGCTGCAAAGTCCTCTGTGCTCAACCATATTTGTAGCAGCTTTATTTATAATAGCCAGAACCTGGAAACAACCCAGATGTCCATCAACTGAGGAAAGGATACAGAAATTGTGGTATTTTTACACAATGGAATACTATTCAGCAATTAAAAACAAGAAAATCATGAAATTTGCAGGCAAATCATGGGATCTAGAAGATATCATTCTGAGTGAGGTATCCCAGAAGGAGACAGACACATATGGTATATACTCATTTATTTAGACCTATAAGATATGGAAACATACTGAAATCTATACACCTAAAGAAGATAAACAAGAAAGAGGACCCGGGGTAAGATGATCAATCCTCACTTAGAAAGACAAATGGGATGGGCATTGGATGTAGGAGAAAAGAAGTAACAGGACAAGGTCCTACCACAGAGGGCCCCTGAAAGACTCTACCCAGCAGTGTAGCAAAGCAGAAACTAAGACTTATAACCAAACCTTTGGCAGATGGAAGGGAATCATATGAAAGAAGGAGGAGTTAATATGATCTGGAGAGGATAGGAGCTCCACAAGGACCAAATATATCTGGGCACAGGGGTCTTATATGAGACTGCTTCTCCAATCAAGGACCATGGGCGGATGTAACAAAAGGATTTTTTAATAGAAAGAAAGCACTGAAGGATTTACAAGTAAGAAGAGATTAGAAAGATGAAGTCACTCTGTGTTAGCAAACTGCTGACTAACGGGACACGCCAGAGCCTCCAATTATATAAAGTTTGTCAACTCTACAAGAAATGTGGTGGCTCCCACAGATCAGGGAAGTACCATTTATTGAAGAGGAACAGTAAAAAAGGGAAGAGTTCACATCAAGTAAACAAGACCATTTTCAAATGTGCATCCATTTTGTATTTTATAAAGGTAATTTTACAAACTATGGTCACTCAAAATGTGTCAATAAACCAAATTATGCATATTTTCCTAATATGATCCAAATGGGAAAACTATGCTATCATCAATGGATTCACAAAGAACAAAGATGATCGCCTTTATTAGGCAGTTTTTGTGGATCATATTTAATTAGCCACTCTACACTGTAACACATGTAGAAAACTTTGACAACCTACTGATAGTTGTAGAATTATTAAGTCCCCGAACCTGCATATGGACCCAGGGTCTTCATCTCTGTAAGTCAGTGGTTAAATTAACTCAGAAAAGGATTACTGGGTGACTTCCCTTACTCTACTCTTTTTATGCTCTGTGGGTGTTTTACACTTATCAAAATGTTTGTTGACAGTTCTTTTGACTACCTACTGATGTAGTTTATGTACCTTTAACAAGGGCTATCCTTAATCTTCAAATCTGCAATTATTTCCATTTGCTACTCGGAAAAGATTCACATGGCCCATACTTATCCTAGTTATTTAAATAAGTAACCTACATACTTTCACTTTCTTTTTGATCTAGGTCCCATGTATTTCCAGCTTTGGAGACTAAATTCTCAGTCACAGAATTTATATGATTCAATTTATACAATATGTTACAATGTTTATGAAGTTATCATTTGAAAGAAAGGATCACATTGTACCTTTGGATTTTGAAAAACAAATAGTCACCTCTTTCAGTTTATATTTTATATTTTAATTGAGTTCAAGTTATGAATATTTTAAAAGGACCATGCTCATCATGTTAAACATTTCAAAGGATTTTCATTCTCCGCAATTAGTACTAAACCTACTGAAATTTCTCTTGAAGCTTTCCAGGAAATCTGCATACACATACCTGTATAAGTTTATTTTCCTTTCCCTTTGTCTACTTAGCTGTTTAATTTTTTTAATTACTGCAAGGATTCTATTTTAGTATATAACATTTTTTTTCATTTCCTTCATGCCAACCTTTCAATATTATTTAGAGTTTTTTAAAAGTAAACTATCAGGTGATAAGATGGTGACATTTACTGTGCCCATTTTTCCATCATATTAATAGGAGAGATTTCTTGCCGGTGGATTTTTGTGGTCAGACATATGATTATTTACATTTTTTGAGTTTTCTTTTTTACTTATTTGCACCACCTATATTTGACCCTTTACCATCAAAATTTGACACTAAAGCCTCAGAAAATGCTAGTTATGATTTTTAGCAAGCTCTAGACCTCTCCAAGTTACAAGCATTCATACATTCCACTCTCCAACCTTACCTACTTCCTGGACTAATTCTCCTCACTGCACACATACATTATTTCACTGCTTTTTAATTTCTTTTATATTTTTATATCAGCTAATTAAAGCACTATGTTTATACTTGGTTTTAATATTTTAATAACAAAAATGATATTTGATGTCTCTTTGGAACTGAGCTCATAAATGAATGCAACTTTCAACACCAAGAGTTAAATCTGGAACATGCTGGCCAGGGTAGCATGGACACTATCATCTAAAAGGACTTTGGAAGCAGGCTAGCATAGTTGACAAGCCATTGGACCTATTTATAGAGCTGTCTTCTTTCTGCAGTGTCAACTGTAACCTTACACTTATTCTAAGCATCTGTCTCCCCTACTAGCTGTACAGTTTTCTCTTATTTGATATATCAGAGAGACCAATGGAGCCCACTCAAGTACCTGGTCAGATTAGCAAAGATAAGTTTTTAGAAATTCCTAATCTGTCTGATTCTGTGTGTGAAGATGAAGAGGTTAAGGCAACCTTCAAGCCTGGCTTCTCCCCTCAACCAAGCAGAAGAGGGTCGGGATCCTCTGAAGATGCATATCTGGACACTCCAACCTCAGCTTCTCGGAGAGTCTCCTTTGCTGACAGCCTTGGATTGAGTCTTGTCTCTGTTAAAGAATTCGATTGCTGGGAATTACCAAGTGTGTCAACTGATTTTGACTTAAATAGGGATATTTTCGCCCCAGAAGAATATGTTTTATCTCCACTGTTTGATTTGCCTTCTTCCAAAGATGAACTTATGGAACAACTTCAAGGCCAGAAAGCAGTCCTGGAGTCCGCTGAACACCTTCCTGGGTCGGCAAGTGTGAAGGGCATTATTCGAGTTCTAAACATTTCTTTTGAGAAGTTAGTGTATGTGCGCATGTCTTTGGATGACTGGCAGACATATTATGATATTTTAGCAGAATATGTTCCTAATTCGTGTGATGGAGAAACCGACCAGTTCTCTTTCAAGATTTCATTGGTCCCTCCTTATCAAAAAGATGGCGGTAAAGTGGAGTTTTGTATACGCTATGAAACTTCTGCTGGTACATTTTGGTCTAATAATAATGGCACAAATTATATACTGGTTTGTCAAAAGAAAAAGAAAGAGCCAGAACCTACAAAGCAATTGGAGGAAGCTCCCAGTAGGCAAATAAAAGGCTGCCTAAAGGTAAAATCAAGGTAAGGACATGCTTTTACATACTTGAAAATTTTAACATTTGATTATTTTGGATGCTACAAGAAATAACAATTAAACCTGAAAGTCTGTTCCTTGCTCATAAAAATACTTGTGTGAGTTAGCAGGCCAATGTTGTTTAAAGAATAGCACATTAGTATTCTTAATTAAGGAAAGTATGTGAACAATACAGCATTAGGTGACGTGTAGACTATTTGCTTTATTTCAAACCCTGAATTAGAGTCTTATTGGTGAAATTATTTTTTAAGAGCATGTTTATTTGCAGTATTTCTTAAATGTCAGCACTACATTTTGAAACATATTTAGTTAACATAAAATTGTATTTCAGCGTGTACCTTTTGCTCAGAAATTTGCAAACTTTCCCTCAAAAGCTGTGATGATGATTTTAAAAGCTTAGTTCTATAAAAATATTTCGAGTGATCTGTTCTAGTTTAAATCATAAGAGAACTGAACTTAATAATGGGCTGACAGGAGGGTAATTGTGAGTGATGCATACATTACCCATAAAGCTTTACAATTATAACAAGTGTAACACTAGGAATGCAAATTAGTATAATTTAGTAAAAGTAAGTGGAGCAGAATTTTTAAAAAAATGACCCAGATAGAAATAAGGATATTCAGCTAAACAGATTAGAGTTTTGGGACAAGACCCCTCATTAGCAACCTTGCTTGTCTGTTAATGTTGAAATATATAGAAGTAGCCCTCAGCTCACTCTGTAGTCCAAAGTTGGCTAATTTCCATGACACTAGAGTAGAGAAAAGACACACAGGAGCAGAGAGATACCTGTGTGCTCCTCAGCGCATTGGAAAGGAGAAGACCCCCTTGCCTTTCTAGCTATAGTCAAATGTTCGATGATTCTCTGAGTGATCACCCACACTACCCCAAGACAAAAAATTTAGTAAGTTTACCAGAAATATTTTAATATGATGAAGAGGGAACTCTGTAAACAACAAAACCACATAGAATCCCAGTACTACATAGAAACTTAAAAAAATTACTTTGAGAAGAAATTAACACTTTTATGTTTTAGTGTACAAAGAAATAAGTAGTAATAGATTTTTGATCTAGTGGATTAGTGAATTAAGCTAATAATATAGTTTAAAGTAATTCAAATATATGAAATAATAGTTTTAATTTTATGTTCAAGTCATTTGAAAGAAGCTTAGTATACTTTGTGAGCTATGTCAAATTTCTGAGTCAAAATGAAACTTTCTTATATTTTAATTTATATTATTAAAAAGTTAACATAATCACAACTTCTGTATATGCTGAAACAAAAACTTAGATGTTTGTGATAATACTCAGTAACATTATCCACATGGAAAAAAAAAACTCAATGAAATTCAGACTAACCACTGCATAAAAAAATAACTGTATATTTTTAATACTTTTTAAATACTTTCTAAACATTCAACAAGCCAGGTGTTGTACATATTAGGGCAAACAGAAAAATTAAGAAAGGAAAATGCATTTGGTCAAAGAAGCTGCTCTTACTCAGGAGGTTTTTCTGTGAGTTTTCAGTGAGCTTCACATCCTCAAGCAGCACATTCTGAACTGGGTCCACAAGGTCTTTGTGTGGTGGAGTGTATTCGCCTTGGTACCCAGAGCAGACAATGCGCAGCAAATAGGCTTAGCCCAATCATGCACCTAACCATGGTGTGACTGTGTGTGTGTACCTTTGTATTCAGAACAATAATAATCAGTTCATAGCAGACACTGCTCAACTTTCAATATTGCTTTGGAGAGGAAAAAAAAAACTGAGAAAACTAAACCACAAAATGGTCTGAAGGCCTGTAAAGTTTCCTAATGAGTTATGAAAACGGAAAAACCTCTTTCCTTCAAAACCACAAATACGTTTTCTGTACTTCTATAACTTAAAAATTACCAACATAATTCAAACCACATTTTGAAAAACAGCTTTTGCTCTGGAGGAGGCTTTCTGTGCTGAGTTTCAGTCCAACATGAATTTTTACATCTGATTTATATACCACTCAAGATGGAGTGTATAAAGGAAATCCTGACAGATCCTCGAACAGCATGTGCCATAATAGAATATTTATACAGCTTTTCCATGATATAATTTATATGCAATGGGCTTTCAAATATTCCTAAAACTCACACAAGAGAGCATTATCAAATTTCTAAATGAATAGTGCAGTTGAATTTCATTGGGAAGAATTTGGGTAGAGAAAAAGAGAGTTACCTCATTAGTACTGTTTTACAAAATGTGCCCATGATTAAAATAAACTAGTAGATATTTGATAAAAAATTATAGCTCCAAAATATTCTTTCTTTATCCAAAATAGTTGTAAGATCTGAAAGGTCTGTTACAAATAATTCTATGCCCCCTGTGATATTGGGTTTGGAGGGCATTTATTTTATGAGATAAGAATTGAACAAAACTATACACATGAATTTGTGTTTCTTACATACAAGTAGATTAAGAATAAATAGTGTGCAAAGTAACTCAGAGATAAAATGAAAATTAGACTGACCTAGCGAGCAGAGTAACAACTAGCTTCAATTATTCTTAATACCAAAGGTAATTTGCTATCGGTGTCCCTGAGATTGTATTTTCTGAAAGTGTCAATAATCCATTCTAATAAGTACAGAGCAGACTGCACACACACACACACACACACATTCAGGGAGGCATAGTTTCTGTTATGTTAATCACTCACACAAGCTCGGTGTTTTCATTGTGGAAAATTTTCTCAGGTTGGAGTTTGTAAATGTCTTCTTTGGTGTGGTGTGTCTATTTTCATTTGATCTGAATATCTGGAGAGAAAGAAAATCATAGTTACTAAGAGGCATGTGTCTGCTGGTACCACCAGTCTGGTACCCAGACTGCCTAAGATCAGTGAATGGCATGAATCATGAGGTGTTTGCTAATTGTTACCACACAGACTGCAACGGGGCACGTGGCAGCAAACAAACTAAGCAGAGATTTCAGTGAGAAATGGCACTGCCACATTCAATGTGCAGACACACATTCGTTAGAAATCAAATGCGATACATGACGCTTTCAGTCAAAACCAAAAGCTTGAAAAACTAAACGTATCTGAGTGTGAGGCCCAACTCTCCCACAGACCAGACTTGTGGACTTGAGCAAGTAGGAGTGATTTCCTCCCTGGCTAATTGTGAACAGAAATAGTCTATTCAGGGTATTCTTGACACTTCCATTTCATATAAAGTTTTGGCGTAGTTTCCAGTTCATAGGAATTTACTAGTAAATTATTAGAAGTTCCAGTTAGCTGTTTTAAACAGGTCAAAACTAACTACAGCTTAAGAATCTGTGAACCCATACTAGGGCTCAAACTGCCCTATATTGCAGCCTTTTCATTTCGGAGCTCCTAGATATTCACATGGAAAGCGTTTCTTTGTCTCACGAAAGATTTTATTCAACAGGAAAACGTATAGTGTTGATTTTCTTGAGACATGTCTGGCTTTATATTTTGAGTATTTTATAATGGGAAGAGAACATACTAAGTACTAAAATTTCTCCTTTTAATAGACAAAGATTGAAGTTCTATTTTTTTCCAAAATATTTTGGGGTGGAGTTTGTTGCAACATCACAGCACACACGAGAAAGTCAAAGGACGGCTTGTCGAAGTCAGTTCTCCCCTTCCTCCATGTGGATTCCAGGATTAAACTGAGGTCATCAGGTTTGGCAGCAAGTTTCAAAAATCCAATTAACCATCTCTCTATCCCCTAAAGACCGTTCTTAAAGAAGTAAAAGAGGCATTATTTTGGGCATTGACCAAGCACACATTTCAATCTGAGCCAAAAAAAAATTTATGTGTGATAGATAGCTGTTTGGCTGTGGATATCTTACTGTTCTTAAGAGATTCATTTACTCACCTGCTGTCTCATGGGAGTATCATGATGGCCAGTATAAAAATTAAATGTTATTGCGTCTTTAAAGATACAAGTGAACTTGAACACATATGAGTTAAGCATCCAAAGCTGTCACCATCAATAACAAGTCTTCATTAGATAACTGACCCTTGGACTTGCATGGTTTCTCCTGACTTTGAAGTTTGGCTTATCCAGACCCCCAAAGTATCCAATTATGTAAGTTCAGGACCAGTGTGTCAGGCCCCAGGTTATTAAGCAGCAATACCAACCTGGTAAATGAGGCAAACAAACAAACAAACGGGAGGAAAGGGTTGGTTCACAGGGCAGAGAGGGGTGTAGGAGAGGGGGAAAAAGGAAGAAAAAAAAACAACCCAAACAAATCTCATATGCTGTGGGTATGTGGAAGCTACAGATTGACAAGTAAACAATGAACACTTGTGACTTGGGCTTTTTAGACTGCAAGATTAGAGGACTGGGCTTCCCAGTACCTTGATTTTCTCCCACAGCACCTGCCTGATGTGTGTTCTCCACTATACACAGGGTGACATCACCTGGCTTCTTATTTTATTAAGTGAAATCAATTTACTATTCTAACTAAAGAAGCAGTATGTATGGGTGTTGAATGGTATTTATGACTTGACCAGGTGAATGCAAATAAAAGCCCCAAGAAAAGAATGATTAGTCCCTACTTTTCTTCATACTTGAGGAATAGAAGCAGGCACGTGAAGGAAAAGGAAAGAGAAATTCTTTCTAAAGTGTGGTTTTAAGAATACAGAAAGTTTATCTTTCAGAACAATAAAATCATGAGAATGAGGCCAAGAAAAGCACTAGAAAATGGGTATGAGCTAAAGCCATGGCGTATGTTCCAGTCACAGCCATTGGACTGTGAGACTTCCTTAATTTACACATCCCACATAGTCTGCGATCCTGGAAGTAGTCCAAAGCAGTGTAAATAGCTCCACGAGGCCTCTGGGACCTAATGTGTTCCATACGTTGCTCATTTTGAACGCACGCTAATTGTGGAAGCTGGGCCTGTTTAAGGGGAGGGACCTCTGGCGAGGCCACATGGAAACATAAAACACAGCTGCACAGGCCCCTCAAGAGTGTGCCGAGAGCTGCCAGCTGCTTGACAGTGAGAAGCCAACCTGCTGACTGTCCTCGGAGACTCACCAAAGCTCCACCGCTTCCTAGTGTTGTGGAAGTCTGTCCCCTTGCAAGCCTCGTCAGCTAGTGGATGAGTGGGGAGGAAGAGTGGGAGGGTGTCAAGGGGTCACAGTGAACACTGTAAATCAGGTTATCTGCGCCGAGTCCCCTCTAAATCCATCTTCCCTACTGAAGTGCATCTTCAACCTGGAAGGTTAGAGGGGACAGCAGAAGTATGAACCAGATCCCCTTCTACCCACCACAATATGGTGGCATAGAGCAAACTGCAAGTGGGTTTGACAATCCAGTGTCCCACCAGACCTCAAAGATGTGTTGCCTTACGACAACCTTGCTGTAGTGGTATTGGCTGAAATGTATATGTAGACTCTCTCTCTCACACCCACACGCACACACACACATACACACGCATCTGTCTCCTCCCTCCCTTAAGTACAGACTCATGTTTCATAAGGGTTGTAATGTACTCACTGCAAAAAGTTACACAGGGATGTTGGAATTTAATGCAAATGAATATTAGAGTTCAAAGCGCTGTTGGGTGAATACAATGCAAATTTGCATGCATAATTGTGGCAAAGGATGGGTCTGGAGTAGTCTTGTGTTCTAAAAAGAGCAAAAGATAATAGAAAGCAAATTCTGGCTCTGTCTGCAAGTAGTTACTGTTTTACTGTGGAGAAACTATCTTGCCTCCATTTTATTAAGATGTAAAATTGGAATAATAGCTACTACTTGGCAAAGCTGCAGTAAGAAAGATATTAACTGACACATACACACCAAACCAAGTTGCTGACATTCAGAGATATTCCAAACACTTAATCTCAGGGGCAGTGGTGATGAATTCCACAGTTTGCCATCTTGAAATGTGGCCAACGCTCTACCTAGGGTTAATGGTGAAATGCTTTCCCTCTCATTATCATTCCTTTTGCCACCACCCAAAGGAATATAAATAGTTTCTGAATTAGTCACATTCAACAAGCTCTTGACACTAACCAGGAAACCACAAGATTGTGCTACTGTGGAAAAGTGACTTTCAAATCTCAGCCACTAGGTGTGTGTGTGTGTGTGTATATATATATATATATATATATATATATATATATATGCATGTATGTATATGTATGAGTATCATAACTATATATATATATATATATATATATATACACATATGGGTATATATAATACATTATAGGAATATAATAAGCCTTGGTTTGAAATTGGAGTCTAGGTAATTTTTTTAAATTTTTATATCAATCAGAGGTTAGGTACTTTGCATCCTGTTGTAGCCCCCTCCCTCTTTCCCTCCCTCTCTCCCCATCCCTCCCTCATCTCCTCCCTGCCCACTCCAAGTCCACCTACAGAGGAGGATCTCCTCCCCTTCCATCCAACCCCAGTTCATCTTGTCTCCTCAGGGCTGGCTACAATGTCATCCCCTGGGATCTAGCCAGGCTGTTACTCCCTGGCTTGTGTGGGGGAGAGTCAAAGAGCTCATGTCTGAAACAGTCCCTCTTTCCATTA
>JAQQSO010001801.1:0-14936 GCA_028658305.1 Pachyuromys duprasi
GCACCCAGAGAGGATATACAAGAAGGAGGACCCAGGTGGTATGAGCTTATCTCTTTTAGTCATGTAATATATTGGTTTTTTTCCCCCAAAACTGTACAGAGGACAAGTATGGCACCAGTGTTAATGTTTCACTTACCTCAGTACTTCATGTCACTCTAAGTCCCAAATAAGCCTTTCCTGACCTCCTTGGTTACTTCAGTATTCATGTATCTTTACATGATGATTTGCATTGTTTAGCTTCCTCATTATTACAGCATCTAAAATAGTAAAAGTGAACTTGCTTTTTCTGCGTTCTCAGGGAGGTCACTAAATGAGGCTATAACTGTGATTTAATAGGACTGTATCTAAAGTATGATGAACAGCATCAGTTGCAGAGTCACTGCTCTGAGCAAAGACACCTAACCCGCATGATACATGAAGAGCCAGACTCTCCAGACAGTGTCAGGGTTAACTATGGACTCTTGTCTTTGAAGGAAGTATTATTGCCAAACATATTCTTTGAAAGTGTTTACTATTTGGACAAGCAAATATACTCTCTATTCAACCTTGGAAAAGAATGGAAATAGTTCTACAAATTATACTGATAACAACTACCTATAGACAATTTTTCCAATATTTCATTTTCTAGAAGGCAATCTACTATTTTCCTTTCTCCATTTTATCGTCTATCTATCTATCATCTATCTACTTATCTATCTATTTAATCTATTTATCTTTGTATTTATTTAAAATAGATTCTCCTTTTATGCAGTGTATCCCAGCCACACAGTTTCTTCTCTCTCTACCCATCCCAGGTCCCCCACTTTCACTTTGTTTTCCCTTAGGAAAGAACAGGCCTCCAAGATACTACAAGCACACATGACAAAACTAGATACAATAAGATTAGACTCACAGAGACTAAAAAAGCAAATACGGGCCTGCAAGCTTCTGCACCAGATCCTCTATGTATATGTTATGGCTTTAGCATGGTGTTTTTGTGGGACTCCTAATAGTGTGAATAGGTGTGTCTCTGACCTTTGCCTGCTTTAGAACTTTTTTTCTTTGTATTTGGTTGCCTTCAATTTTAATAAAAGCTTTCAAGTTGCTTCTTCAGATCACGATACATACAAGCTTTCTCAAGGTTTTCTGTGAATTTTTTTATTTGGAAAATAAAGTTTCTGATAATTAAATGTACCCATGGTGTTTGAAAAATGGTTTAGGAAGTAAAGCCACATATTTATTAATCTGTACCTAGATTTAACGATTTCCTCTGAACTCTACATTCTTGGAAAGTTTACCATTTCTTCTTTCTCCATTTTAAAAGAATGAGTATTTGGGGAATTTGATACTGATATATATCAATGTTAGGACGGTACACTCAGAGGAAGATATGCATTATAAATATATAATAAACAAATAAATTTGGAAAAGTGTAGAAGAATAAAATAAATTCTGAATTTATAAATTAGATTTGGAAAACCTATTAAATGGCTTGGAGGAGATGGTGAGATATATATGCAGCAGATAATGAATGAATTGCTATATAATTGCATTTTTCACTGAAAGAAGATTTGTATATTCTATCAATTTAACAGCAGGTTAAAAATAACTCTATTCTTCTTAATTCTGCTACATGGATTCATGATAAATATGAAAATGCAATGATAGGTGGTAAGGAGGATTTTCAAATGTGCTAAGATATGTATCGTACTTTCAATAGCTTTATATTCAAAAATAATGATAATATAAATTTAAGGTATAAAAGATTTAAGGTATAAAAGATGAAACACTTAAATGCCAGTAGGTTCAGAGAACAAAAAGAGCAGGTTTAACTGAAAAGTTCATAGAGGTTTAATTGAGCTAATTGCATTTGTTCCTGCTTGACAAGGATGAATAGCATCTGGAAATTTTACTTTGGACCACTGGTTCATAGCTATCCAGTCTTGAATGAGAGTGTTCTCTGTAGGCTTTGACAGTTGAATACTAGGCTCCCTGTTGGGGAAGGTTTAGGAGGTGTAGGTTTGTTGAAGAAAGTCCGTGACAAAGGGTGGGCTTTGAGGGTTTAAAGACACAATTTATTTTATTTTGTCCTGTCTCTGCTTGGAATTTGTGGTTGAGATGTTGAGTCTAGGCTTCACAATGAACGCTCATCTCCCTGGAAGAGTAAACCTAAAGAACCTCTTTCTTTAGTAAGTTGCCTTGGTCATGGTGTTTTATCAGAGAAGGAAGAAGTAACTCATTCCTTGCATCATCCAAAGGTGTTTTCCTATAACCTCCACGTGTTTCCACATGGCTGACTTCTTTGAGAGATATCAGTCTTACCTCATTCGGAGCTTGTCATAACACATGCAACCTTATTTTATCCTAGTAATATATGTGACAAGTCAATTTTAAAACCATGTTACATTCTGAGATACTGTGATATAAGCACATGAATATACATTTCGAAAAGGAAGAAAGTCACCTATATCTTGGTTCCCCAGAAGGAACCCAGTAGGGGAAGATATATCTTACTTCTGTGTTCTTCATTCTCTAAACTCATTTTCTCTTTCTGATTGTGAAAAAAGTCTAACCTATCAGCACTGAGATAAACTTAACCAATACTTTTAAAAACTGTTATTAAAACAACAACAACGAAAAAGACAAAGAAGTTAGAATGGACGAAGAAGGGCTTTTCTATCCTCAACAAAGGAACAGAACCAAAAAATACACAGTTAGATCCAAGGATGTCTAAACAAAATACAGAACACTAGTTAACACATCAAAATTAGTACATTGATCATAACCATATAACATAATTTATATAGATATAACTAATGTAAGAAACTGAATGAAGATATGTGGAATTGTGAGAGTTTTCTATGCTATATTTAGAACCTTTGTTTGGTAAAAATGAAAGCTACTCTAGTTTGTTTTTAAAACGTAAAATATGTAATTAGCATTAATATTTGAAAGGAACATGAAAATGTACTATTTTTTGTGGACTGTGTGTGTAGTAAGAACTACAAAGCAGATACCATTTAGTTTCATTATTTTCATAAATAGCACAACTCTTGACTATTAATTTATAACAAATGAACTTAACCAGCCCAGTTTTTAGTATCATTGTCTAAACGTTTGTCTTTTACTGGGATCTGTATTGTGTGAACACAGTTTAACAATTTTATAAAATGTACAAGTCTTTAGATTGCAATTGTCTAAGTTAATAGTTTTAGAGTTTTTCCCTTGACTATAGTACGTGAAAATGTGTTGGAATTTTATCAATTCACAGAATTTAATAATGCTTTAAACTTTCAGATAGAGAGACAAGTCCAATTGCAACATCGTGACAAATGGCTTGGATTCTGAAACTAAAAGTAATTATAGATGCTGACATTTTCAGGGCTGTTCACAGTGTGTATGCTCATGGCTGTTTAGTTCATCTAGTATAATGGAAAAACATGAATCTTTGTGAAAGAATATTCCACTAAACAGTTGGAGACCTAGGACTTCCACTGCTCCAACAGAGTGATAGTTGAGAGTCCAGTTCAGGCTGCTCCCTGAAGCATTAACAGAATCTAACACAATCTGTCCCTGTCTTTTCAAAGCATCTCTCTCATTCTCTTATTGCACTTCAAAACCCCATTGCTAGTGTTCAAACGCATCAAATGTGCTAGTAACATAGGGCTTTTGGAGAGGCTTTAGAACATCGTTGTCCACTTTACATGGGCATCAGACCAGGGCTTTGCTCAAATTTACTCAGGATCCTTTCGAACTGAATTTAAAATTGTAGTTGTATATCTTCTTTCATTCCTTTCTGTATTCAACCTTTTTCTTGCCACTAATCAAAGAATGGTGAAGGTGGAGTCTTTAGGGCATTGCCTGGGGGCATGTTCAGTGAATTCTTAGAAAATGGCCACCTAGCTTAAGATTCCATCTAATGCAGCTGCAGATGAAAGGGAAAGCTGGCCACTTGGAGATATGGTATTCAGTGACAGCGACACCTGGATAGGTGTTCTGGATCATAACTAGTATTGCCAGTCAGTCTGGCTCAGACGTGGGGTAGCAGTATAAGTAGGTGTTAACACTTGGAAACCCAGAACTCTTTGTATCATCTGGAGTCCTGACTAAGCTGAATATCAGTTAACACAGGTAGGCAGCCACAGAGCCCATAAATGAACTAAACATGGATCACAGATACTAGATTATATCCGTGCCACTCCTTGTCTTATCCCAGATTTTGTCATTAAAGTACAAACATAACATTTATTTTTCATGTTTTACAAAAGAAAGACATTATCAAAAACAAATGATCACTACTATGTTCTCTTATTTGTATTACAATTAGGCTATTTAAAAGGTGGTGTGTGTGCTTTGTTCAAATTCCAAATCCCAAACCTCTCATTTTCTTGAGAATATTTCATTCATGATTTTGACACAAGTTCACTGAAATTTCCACTATCAAGGAAGTCAATGGCTACCATGTTAAGAAATCCAATTTCAGAAGTTACCTTTTGGAAAAACTAATCTCATTTGATACAGTTATGTTTCTTATCCTGAAGAAATTAATTTTCTTGACTTACATAATTTCTTCCTTCTATGCCAACTGCTGCTCTACTTCAGATTTCCAGGAAACGGAAACAATATGAATTTACGGAGAATATTTCCCTTAATCTTTTCCTCTAATTAAACATGATAATGAATGAAATTATACCACTGTTTTTTTGAGTTCAATTTCATGTAAAAATACTCATACCAGGTTTTGTTATTTTTCTCTTCTTTCTTAAGCTCCTGATTAACTACTATGTGTTTGTTACATGCTATTGAGGACACTTAGTTTGATAACAGCTTTCCTTAAACCACTATTCAATTTTCCTCTACATACAAGTATGGCAAATGAAAAATGAGGGAGCAGATATCATTTATCTGGAAAGATGACAAAGGTATAGAGACAGAGAGCTAAGCAAATATTTTTATTATACAGGGTTCTAGAAGGTAACTATTTCATTGGGATTAATTTAGCAAAGTCTAATCTTAACACAGGTCCATAAAATGTTAAAGTGTGTTGGGAATGACAAAGAAGGCATTCTATGAGATGGAGTCTTAAATTAAAGAATGATTCTCTGTTGATTTCATTTGATATAGAACACACGTTCTCTGGTTTCACTCTGTTAACTTAGGTCAAACTTGTTTTAGGGAATTGTAGAAATAGGAGGTGCAGTGAGTGGTCTGGTATGTATGGGAATTGGAGTTTAATGAATAATAGTGAAAAAACTTCAGCAACAGATAAAATTTTAAAAATGCTAAATGATCTAATACTTAATCTAGGAATAAGTATAATAGAAATTGCATTATCAGAAGTATGATTTTTCATTAAGCTGGAAATCCATTCATTTTCTAAAGAAAGAGCTATTTCCCATGTAAGTTAGGAAACTTCAGATCCCATTGTAATTTAAAAATATAATCCAAAGCATATTGGGTTTTGAATTGAAGAAAATAGTTTCAAGATGTTTAGAAACTATTATGAAATAATGAGAATCAAAAAATTATCATTCACCAATCATACTTTTAAATGAAAATATATTAACATCTATTTAGCATAAATTAAATTTACATGAACAGAAATAGTGAAATCTCAAAAATTAATACTAATAAAGCCCTTTAAAAACACACCTTTTCAATAAATGTTGATATATTAAAGGTAACAATGCTAAATGCTATTATATATCTAATGCTTACATTAGATTTCAGTTCTATTTTTATATTGAAATTTGAGATCTTCATATTGTCAGATATTTCTCTTGCTGATATTTGCTATCATAATAATTTAGGATTTCAAAATCTGAAATTTTACCTCTGATCTAGGTGATATATAGATCTCTATTTATATTGTGTTTGTAAAACAGTTTAATTGCGTTTGTCATAATTCTCGTAACCTGAATTAAATAAATTTGAGCCTAATGTTTAGATTGTATATTCATGTGGACAAAAGAGAGAGAGAGAGACTTTAGTCAATAAAACTATCAGCAATTTTCAAATACTCTTACTATACCCCTAACACTGGTTTTTTACCTCATCAAATACCTTGGTTAAAGCAATTAGTTAAGGCCTACAAGTCCTTCATCTCATTTTTCATTTTTCATCTTTGGTAGGAAGGTCAGGTTTTCTGCAAAAAGTTCATATTAAAGCCCAATAAATGCTTAACACTGTTAACAACAAGATTGTGTGTTTTCTTCTGGATTTGATTGCATAGAATATTATTGAAATAAAAATTAAAGAATAACATAATGTCATGAAATTAATCGGTTTTGGCATTATGATTTTAGATAGCATATCATGATTTGGAATAAATGTAGCAGAATATACCTTGTTTGAGAGTGATAGTGAATATATACAAATAGTTCTTGCCCTATATAGAAAGAATCTAAATTGTTTAGACTAAATAATTAGCTTTGGTGTGTTTTGTTGCTGTCTATCTTATTAATTAATGAGGCAGCTAAACTAATTCACAGTTTTGATACAAAATAGTACAATAACACCCACTCCTCACTAAGCATCTGACGCTAAACAAGCATTATTGTTGCACTCTTAAAAATCTAGTCTTTGCCACTCAGTTTCCAAGTGGGTACCCTAGTAAGGGGAGCAGGGACTGTCTCTGACATGAACTTAGTGGCCAACTCTTTGGTAATCTGCCCCTTGGAGGTGCAGCCTTGCCAGGCAACACAGGAAGATGATGCAGCCAGTCCTGGTGAGACCTGAGAGGCTAGGGTCAGATAGAAGTGGAGGAGGTCTTCTATCAGGGGACTGGGGAAAGGGCATAGGGAGAGAAGAGGGAGAGTGGGTGGGACTTGGGGGAGATTAGGGAGAGCATTGCAGCAGGGATACAAAGTGAATAATTATAATAAATAAATTAATAGAATTAAAATTTTAAAATCTAGCCCTTGAATGAGTCTTTAAAAGTTTGATTTGTGGGCTGTAGAGATTGCAGAGAGTTTAAGTTTGAGGCTCCAATGTATACATGAAGTCTGAAAACACTATGGTACATGTTTATAATAGGAACACTGTTAGGCTGGAGACAGGCCATTCTATAGGGCCTGATGTCCAGTTCTATATTTGAGAGACCATGTTTGAATACACATATGCGCACATTCACACATGTGTGTGCACACATATATAGACATGCCTATATATACCAATATAAACACATAGACATAAAGAGATTCCCTGCACTATATAAACTGCTCTGCTAAGGGTAGGCTGTATGTAAGACAGTGGTGGAAGAAAGCCCTACTAATGTATTTCAGGTGAATGTCACAAGATCTTCAAAACTACATAAGAAAATTCATACTCCAAAAAGTGGCAGGTTCTCCAAGGAATCGAAGTAAGTTGAAGAAAGACACAGTTGTGGAACAGCAATTACCATGTGGCATGTGTTTCTCAAAAGTCAATACGAAGAAAATAAACCTCTCAAATTCATATCCTCAAGTATTTTGAGGTAGTGCCTTTACGGATCAACTAGTATTCGTGAGGTTATTCATGAGGTTGGTATTCAGGATGGTCTATGGGACCAAAAGTCTTCAGTCTTTTAAAACTATGATATTATGGGAAGCTTTCTGGCATATACTCTACAGGGATTCCATCTTTCTAGTAGTTCAGATCTGGGATTACACGTATGTGGCACTCTACCCATTTTTTACTGTGAATTGTGGAAAATGAATTCAGACACTCATATTTGCATTGTGAACATTTTATCAACTGGGCCATTAAGCCATTCTCTCTCTTCTGTTTCTCTCTTTCTCTATTTTCTGTCTTTCCTACTATTTGACTCCATCATTTATGTATTTTAGGTTGCCTTCCAACTTATTTTCCTCCCAACTCAGCACTTGTGGTGCTGAAAATCCCTACCTTTTAATCTTTTGTCTTTACAATGTGCTAATATGTTTGTTGGATTATT
The DNA here is from genome assembly GCA_028658305.1 of Pachyuromys duprasi. Classification (NCBI taxonomy): domain Eukaryota; kingdom Metazoa; phylum Chordata; class Mammalia; order Rodentia; family Muridae; genus Pachyuromys; species Pachyuromys duprasi. The sequence goes on from JAQQSO010001801.1 coordinate 7,913, forward strand.
TCTTTCTGTGTTTGTTTGTTTTCTTTTTATTTTTTAAAAATTAAGTCATTAAGAGTTGGTTTACTATTATGAAGAGTAATATTGCTAGACTTTTCCTTAGGGCCTATAATCTGTTTGGCTACAGGATTTTGGACACAATAGCAGGAAAATTTATAAGTTTCTTTTTAAATTAATTTTTATTAATTACAGTATAATCATTTTGTATCCCAGCTGTAGCCCCTTCCCGCATGCACTCCCAATCATTCCCTCCATCCCTCATCTCTTCCCATGACCCTCCCCAAGTACCCTGATAGGGGAGGTCCTGCTCCCCTTCCACCTGACCCTAGCTTATCAGGTCTCTTCAGGACTGGCTGCATTGTCTCCCTCTGTGGCCTGGTAAGGCTGTTCCTCTATCAGGGGTAGGTGTTCAAAGTGCCAGCCACTGAGTTCATGTCAGAGACAGCCCCTGTTCCCATTATTAGGGAACCCAATTGGACACTGAGCTGCCACGGGCTACATCGGTGCAGAGGTTCTAGGTTATCTCCATGCATGGTCCTGGGTTGGAATATCAGTCTCAAAAAAGACTGTGCCTAGATTCCTTGGTTTGGTTGTTCTTCCTGTGGAGCTCCTGTCTCCTCCAGGTCTATCTCCCTTTTCTTTCATAAGATTCCCTGCACTCTGCCCAAAGTTTTGCTATGAACTTCGGCATCTGCTTTGATACACTGCTGGGTAGAGTCTTTCAGAGGCCCTCTGTGGTAGGATCCTGTCCTGTTCCCTCTTTCTCCCTTTTCCAATATCCATCCTGTTTGTCTTTCTGAGTGAGGATTGATCATCTTACCTTCCTCCTTGCTTAGCTTCTTTAGGAGTACAGATTTTAGTATGTTTATCTTATATGTATAATATCCACCTATAAGTGAGTATATACCATGTGTGTCTTTCTGCTTCTGGAATCCCTCACTTAGGATGATCTTTTCTAGATCCCACCATTTACCTGCAAATTTAATGATTTCCTTGTTTTTAATTGCTAAGTAGCTTCCATTGTGTAAAAGTACCACAATTTCTGTATTCATTTCTCAGTTGAGGCACATTTGGGTTATTTCCACATTCTGGCTGTTACAAAGAAAGCTGCTACAAACATGTTTGAACAAATGTCCCTGTTGTATACTTGAGCACATTTTGTATATATGCCTTGAAGTGGTATAGCTGGAATCTTGAGGAAGCACTATTACTAATTATCTGAGAAAATGTCAGATTGCTTCTCTAAAACAAAGTACACTGGCATCAGAACAAAATCACTGCCTACATATTGGGAAAGGATCTTCACCAACCTATACCTGACAGTGGCTAATATTCAAAATATATAAAGAACTTAAGATGTTAAACACCAACAAGTCAAGTAATCCAACTAAAAATGGGATACCGAAATAAACAGAGAATTCTCAATAGAGGAATACTGAATAGCAGAGAAACACTTAAAGAAGTGCTCTTCCTGTGGCAGCTCAGTATCCAAGTGGGTTCCCTGGTAAGGGGAACAGGGGCTGTCTTTGATATGAACTCAGTGGTATTCTCTTTGATGCCACCACCCTCCCCTGAGTGGGGAGCAGCCTTGCCAGGCCACAGAGGAGGACAATGCAGCCAATCCTGATGAGACCTGACAAACTAGGGTCAGATGGAAGGGGAGGAGGACCTCCCCTATCAGTGGACTTAGAGAGGGGAATGGAAGGAGATGAAGGAGAGAGGGTGTAATTGGAATGGAATGAGGGAGGGGGCTACAGCTGGGATACAAAGTGAATAAACTGTAATTAATATAAAAAATAAAAATTAAAAAAAGAAATGCTCAGCCTCCTTAGTCATCAGGGGGATGCAAATCAACACAATCCTGAAGTTTCACATTACACCCATCAGAATGGCTAAGACAAAAACTCAAGTGACAATACAGGCTGGAGAGGATGTGAAGAAAGGGAAACCCTCCTCCATTACTGTTTTTTTTTTTTTAACAGTCTCTCCCTTTAGTCCTGATTGTTTTGGAGTTAGCCATGTAGACCAACCAGGTTGGGCTTGGTCTCAGGGATATCCACTTACCTCTTTTTTCCTAGTGCATGCTGAGAAGCTTTCAATGGCTTTTTGATAGCTTATGTTGTATTTATTCTCTTCTTCATTATTTAGCACTTATTTTCAATTATTTTATATTTCTACATTCTTATTAAAGGGTTTCAGTATTAAACCCCTTACAACCGACTTGAAAACATCTTTTGATTTAAATTGCTTTTATGAATATAATACAGCACTCTGAGTAAAAAGGGGGAAGAAAGTGATAAGCAATACCTACAATTTCTCTCTAGAGTTGCTTTAAGGAAAAGCAAGGCAAGAGTCAACAAGGGGTTAATGACTGTTTCTTATAACTATTCAGCCCACTTCACACTTCTTTCTTTTTGCTATTCTATAACTAGTCATAGCCTAGTGAAACTTTAAATTTAACCCATTTAAAAGGGGAAAAATGAACTTCTGAAGCTTTCATTTAACTTTTCTAATATATTTTTTTCTAGAATGAAAGAGGATATAGTTTTATAGGACAGGAATAATAATATCTCTTGGATAACTGAATACCTACCAGGTAGCATCTACTTAATAAAAGTAATACATTAAGAGAAATTTATTCAAAAGTCTATACAACTAAATAATAGAAATCTTACATCCCTGTCCTTGGTGTGGTACATTAATAAGTTTTATTTAATGTCTTTTAGATATCATCATGTTAAAAATTAGACATTACATTCTTCTAAGAATACTGTTACCAATGAGAAAGAACTCAAATATTCCTTATTTTAAATACTTTATTTAAATTATTAAATTACCTTTTATCATTTCTTAGCTTAAAACTGATTTTCACAACTAAACTAGCAACAACAAAAGCCTGTAAGTATTGATTGTATTTTGAGAGTGTAGAAATTATTGAACTTGAATAAATTAATCCTTATAATTTTTATTGAAAAGAACTATTTTTCAAATATGTTGTAGAAAAGTATTATTCCATTCTTGTTGTGTATTTGTGAAATCCCCCGGAATTTTAAATATATCTGTTATCAAGAAGTCAAGATAGCCTGATAAAATCATTTTATTTAGATACTATGTTTTATGAAACTGTGAAAATGTTGACTTTTCATAGCTTATCCTTGTGCTTGTCAAAATCATGTCCAAAAGATATTTTGAAGAGAAGTCTTGGAGATTAATAGCTATAAACAATCCATAGAATCTCATTAAAATATGTTCTCCATATGGGGAGCTATAAAGCATAAATTTACATGAGGCCAGTAGATAATTCAATAGTAGTTTTTGAGAGTTGGCTGTAAGGTGAATGGCAAGATATTTCTGAAGTATTCTCAAGGCATAATTCTTCTCAAGACTAATTTTAATTTTAAATCAGACAGTATTGCATGACTGTGAGAGTATATTGAAGAAAAGTCAATATAGGAATAGTTATAGGAAATATGTCATTTTAAAGTGCTTACAAGGATAACTACAACCTATTTAATTATTACTCATATAACACAGGATTTAAAAATATCATTGAATCTTCTTGTTCAATATTTGTATACTACCTATCAAATAGAATGACAACAGTTGTTATTAATACCAATTCAGCGGATGTTCATGGAAGGAATATAAAAAATTTTGAAGAAAATGCAGGAGTTACTTGTTGGCCAAATAATTGTGATAGCATGATTGATTTAATTTTGATAATTGTAATAAAATGGTATAATTTAAATAATGTCCTCTAGGGTATTTGGTATAAACATGAAGTCAAATTAGACTATGGCATTAAATTTTGCTTTTACATAAGAATACATTGAATACCAAAAATCAGTTTATTTAAAAAAAAAACTTATAAAGCAACCTTGCTAGGCCACAGAAGAGGACATTGCAGCCATTTCTGAAGAGACCTGATAAGCTAGATTTAGATGGAAGGGGAGGAGGTCCTCCCCTATCAGAGGACTTGGAAAGGGGCAGGGAGGAGATGAGGGAGGGAAGTGTGGGATAGGGAGGGAATGCAGGAGGGGGCTATGGCTGGGATACAAAGTACATATCCTGTGATTAATATAAAATAAAAATGTTAAAATTAAAAAAGACTCTATAATTAAAAAACTGTCAAAAATTACCATTCCATAGAACACACTTTCTAATGTCACTAAAGTTCTACTGCTATATTTTCTGACATTTAACATGTCAGAATATTATGAATTTAACCTTCATTTTTAACCCTCAAAGATACCACATTTTCAATTCATTTACTTGATAAATTAAAAGATGTGAGCTCTAAGTGAGAAGAATGCTTATACAAGGAGCCAGCAACTTAAATTTACAGGTAATTCATCAAAATATATTATAGGGATCATAGTGTAAAAGCAATTATAATATAATTTGCATCTTCTAGGAAAGTGAAGACTACATTTTGGAAAAAATATGTTTACCTACATACTTCTTTAATAAATCCAGATTTTAATGATGCCAGAAAAGTTTTCTAAAGTTTGTGAGTAAAGAAATGATTGACCACTCACCTTGTGAGTTTAGGAAACTTTATTATTTTCTTAGAACATGTACTTAGCTTGTGTCTATGTTCCCTAAACAGTAATGTTCCCATCATAGCAAGATTATTTGATATCTGGATTTTGTGCTGAATCCATGCTGGTGATATATGCTCAACAGAAAGATTACATCAAAGATTCAGGATTTTAATTTTTGCAATTAAAAAAGTTAAGTGTGAACATAGCTGAGCAAATGTCCTTTTTTTATGGTAGAGTATCTTTTGGGGATATGCCCAGGGGTAGGATAGCTGGGTCTTGAAGTAGAACTATTCCCAATTTTCTGAGAAAGTGTCACTAGGTTCACAGCAACTTGATTCTTGATTGATAATAGCGAGAATTTGGAAACAACCTAGATGTTCTTCAGCAAAAAAATGGATAAATAAATCATTGTACATATACACAATGGAATACTGCTAATCTATTATAAACAAGGAAATCATAAAATTTACAAGCAAATGGATGGAACTAGAAAAGATCATCCTGGGGGAGATCCAAGATGGCTGCCATGAGAGGATACTGTGTCTGAGGAGTAGGACAGCAGTAAGAACACAGAAACCAGGAGACTGAACTCTGGGACCTAAAACACCAGCATCTGTGATTGTCAGGTGAGTGGAACTCCTACATACAGTGAGGAAATCAAGTAGAAAATCCCAGGGACACCCAGTTATTCCCAGGAAAAAACTCTGGGTGACCAGTGGTGCACAGCCCTGATCTGAATGAGCAGCCACACTGGGCTCCAACAGCTGCCATTCCGGACTGGGTCACACAGTCTCCAGGCCAGACTGAGAAGGCCCTGGGTACCATTTCCTACTGGCCTGCATCCAGCGGGCACACACCACTCAGCTTCGCCAGCAACCACACCAGACCCCGTGTATCCACTGGCCAGAATGAGAAGGCCCCGGGAACCATTTTGACCAGCCTGCATCTAGCAGGCATACACCGCTCAGCTCTCCTGGCAAACACCTCAGTCAGTGTGTGTCTCCACGGGCCAGACTGAGAAGTCCCCCAGTACCATTTCAGACCAGCATGCATACAGCAGTCTCACACTGCTCGGCATTGCCTGCAACCATTCCAGACCATGGGTATGTCCACAGGCCAGCATGAGAAGGCCCCAAATTCCATTCCCAGACAGGGCTGCATGGGAAGGGCACACTCCCTGTGGAGGCACTAGCCACCACCCCTGACTGGGACACAGAGCATCACGTCCAGACTGAGGTGTCCCCAAATACCATCTAGACTGTGGTGCACACCCCCTGGCCCAGAAGGAGGCACCAAGTCTCCAGTCCAGAGGAGAGCCCTTAGCAGCAAGCCAAGGTCAGAGTGTGGAGCCTCCAGACCAGAGCAGCGCCCCCACCTGACATCTCAAAGCAGGACACTCAGCCTCTGGCACAGAGTGAGGAGCCAAGTCTCCAGACTAGAGAGGTGAACAGCCTGTGGTGCTCACAGCTTCTAGCACAGAGCACGAAGCTGAGCACACAGATCTCACAACAGAGTTCAACTGAGGCAATAAAACACAGTATCAAACCACTGGACCTCACTGATCTTCTTGAAGAATACTCCTGACAAAAGAGAGTGACAGTTCCAGTCTGAAGTTCAGTCTTAAAGCACAAACAGCTCCTTGATTATATACAAACAAATGCCCAGAAGTCGACATAAGAACTCACCCAACAAAAATCAGGACACCATGGCCCCACCAGAAATACCGAAAAGCAATGGAGATTTTAATTCAGTGGAGACACAAGAAAATTATGTTAAAGCTATGATAATGCAGATATTTATTTTTTAATTTATTTATTTGTATATCAATCACAGGTTGGGTACTTTGCATCCCAGGCATAGCCCCCTCCCCCATTCCCTCCTACCCTCTCACTCCCTCCCTCATCTCCCTCCTATCCGCCCCCACCAAGTCCACCAACAGGGGAGGACCTCCTCCCCTTCCATCCAACCCCAGATCATCCTGTCTCCTCAGGCCTGGCTGCAATGTCCTCCCCTGGGATCTGACCACTCTGTCACTCCCTGGCTTGTATGGGGGAGAGTCAAAGAGTCATCCATCAAGTTCATGACTGAAACAGTCCCTGTTTCCCTCACTAGGGTCTTCAATCCTACACTGAGCTATCATGGGCCCCATCTGAGCAGGGGTTCCAGGCCACATCCACACATGGTCCTTGATTGTTGAAACTGCCTCATACAAGATCCCTGTGCCCTGCTCAGTTTGGTCTTTGTGGAGCTCTTGTTCTCCCCAAGTCTCACCAACCTCCTCCATTTCTATCATTACTTCTGGCCCTCTGCCAGAGGCTTGATCGTGAGTCTTAATATCTGCTCTGATACATCGCTACATTGACTCCCCCCACCCCCCAGAGGTCCTCCTTGGCAATGTCCTGTCCTGTTGATTGTTTTCTCCTACACCCAATGTCCATCCCATTTGTTCATCCAAACAAGCATTGATCATACCAACCTGGGTC
>JAQQSO010001803.1:0-14935 GCA_028658305.1 Pachyuromys duprasi
ACTGGAAAAACGTTTATATGAGGTGTGGTGGATGGTTTTGTTTGCTTTAATTATTTTGAAAACCAACCTACTTTTCATCACTTCAGTTATGCTGACTCCTCCGCCCATCTGGCAGCCATTTACAAAGCAGGTCCTGAGTTACAGGACCCCCTCGGTTTCAATTCTTCTAGAATGGTCAGGCCCAACCCACTCAGACCACTGGTGAAAAAGTCTGCCCTGTCACTGGGAATATAGCTTAATGGTAGAAGGCTTTCCTAGCATGTATGAGACGCTAAGTTTCGTTCCCAGCACGGAATCAGGAAGGGAAATGGTGGCCCATAAAAAAGAACGAGTTAACCAGAGTATCTGAGCTGGTGACACTCTGGACTCTTTGAGTTCATAGTGACTAGCTTTCTGATAGTCATTGGCAGAGGGTTTATGTGTTGCACTAAGCACATTGGCATCTACTAAATACACTATATTAAAGATCAAATCCTTCAGCGAATGCTATCCTCATGAAGATAATTTCTAATCCACGGGTTCCATAAACTTCAGTCTTAATTCGGATACATATCCTACTACTAAAACTTCATGATCATTAAGAAGTGGCAAAGTAAATTCATCCACGTGTTGTGCCAGCCACTTTCCAAGTGACCCCGCGCCCCTCTATGCCTTTCTCCCCCCACAGCAAAAGGGAGAGGGAAGGCGGAAGACCCCTGCTCCAGGAAAATAGAGAATAGGGGAGGAGGGCATTGAAGCAGCGGCCCGCCCTCTAAGAGCTTGGCCTCTGTGGCAAGGCTGCGCCCGGCTGCCCACTTCCCGAGCTGAGGGTCCGAGCGGCCTCGGAGGAACCCAAAGGCAGAGCCCACTCGGGTGGGGCGGGGGAAGGGCGGACAGGAGGCGAGGCGCAGGCGCAGTGCGCGCCTTGGTTGTCAAGCTTGGCTGAAGTGCCTTTGCTATGACTACAGCTGCGGAAGGGAAAACGCTAAGCTCACCCGCGTCAGGTGGGCGGTGGCGGCCAGGGCGGCGACTGGAACCTGCTTCCTGGGCACAGTGGCGGCGGTCATGGCTCAGCTAGCCTACTACTCCATGGTGGCTGAGACCGGGAGAGGCCAGGTAAGGATGAGGGGCGGGCACCGCGCCTGGGCTCCGCCTCTGCCCCTCTGGGCTCCTCCTCCGCCTCCAGAGCTCCGCCTCCGTCCGCTCAGGGCTCCGCCTCCACTCCTGGGCTCCGCCTCCCTCCTCCTCCGGGCTCCGCCTCTCGCCCCTGCAGCCGTCCAATGGGCTCCGCGGGGCGGGGCTTCGCGGCTGGGAGGCGGGGAGGCGAGAGGATTGGGTCCTGCTGTGGAGGAGCGGTGGGTCCAGGGGTGTTGACCATCGCGGACTGCCGAGCCTGGCTGGCTGTGGGCGTGTGTGAGGGACCCGCAGGATGGCGGTCGCGGTCGAGGCCGCGGCGTTGTAGCCGGGGGCTGGCGGGCTGGGCGGGTCGGGAGAGTTTGTCGGCATTCTGCCAAGAGCTTCTGTGGAGGCCTCCGGGGTTGGGAGGGCGGGAGCACACTGTGGGGAGTTCCTAGGGATACACTTGTGCCTGCATCCTGAGGAAGAGTGATGCAGGGGCCAGTCCTCCCAGAAAGGAAGGGCAGAGAGAACATTGCTGCCTTCTGCCGGCCCTTGGGTGTGCGGTGGGGGAGCTTGGACACCCTGGCCTAATGAACATCCCGTACTTGGAAAGGCCACAGGATCCGCGCACATTTCTAGGAACATTGTTTCAGGACGTATGTGCCGGCATTCCAGAATGAAATGACTCTTCAGCCACTGCAGGTGCTCTCTCTCACTTAGCTTTCACGTGATTTGATTGTTCTCTTTATTTGTCAGAGAATTCTTCATAAGGAACAGTTTGGCGGATACATTGCTGTTGATACGTTGATGGACTTGCCCAACCAGGAGTATACAGGGTTCATGCAGGCTTACTTTCCTGTTTGTATCTCTTTGTGTTCTGATAACAGTGATGTAATAACAAGGTTACTGTAGAGCTGGGAAAGCGCTTTTATTTCAGGGTAATTCCAACTTTACACTTGCAACGAATTTTAGCTACCAGCCCTGCAGCCCCTTATCTCAGGAGGTGCTTAGGTTGTGTTTTGCTGATTATTAGTCGTTGGTAGCACTAGAATATTGCAGTTCTATTCATCTCTTTATTGTTTATTTATCCCTAAGAATTTGTTTAAGAAGGGATCCTTCACATTTTTTCTCCCTATTATCTAACTGAGGTCACTTAAGAGTACTGCTTGCAGGTCAGTGAGATGGCTCATCAGATAAAGGCTCTTGCTGGGCAAGCCTGGAGACCTAAGCTTGATCCCTGAATTCATGAAAAGGAGGAAAGCAAGATTTGATTGCACAGAGTTGTCTTCTGACCTTCCTATGTGTTCCCTAGTATGGAAGTTTTAGCGATGTCATGAACACACACACACACACACACACAAAGACATTGGGCTATATTTAGGGAATCTTCTTGCTGCTTCAAAATGTCATGTCATTTCACTTGTCAGTCTCTTACAGACATGGTCTTACCCAGACTGCCAGTGTAGAGAATTACTTTTGTTTTCAATCTTGTTTGGTTTTTAGTTACATTGTTCTTCCCCCTAAAACAATTTTATTTAGTTGTTTTTGTTTTTTGTTTAGAGATAAATTCTCTCTACAGAGCCCTGGCTGTCCTGGGATTCCCTATGTAGACCAGGCTGGTCTTGAACCTATAGAGATCCTCCTTCCTCTTCCTCCCAAGTGCTGAGGTTAAAGACCATGCCCAGATTCCCCCAGTTTGAAACAATAACAAACTTGAAAACAGTTCCAAGTATGGAACACAGTTAATTGCTGTTTTACTTTGGACATTTTGAGAGGAAGCTGCTGACCTTATGCCCTGTCACTCAGAATGGTTTAGTGTCAATTTTTACAAACAAGAACATTATCCTATGTAATGACAGTGCAGTTATCAAAATAAGAAATTCACACTGACACAGAATTCCATTTAATTTGGTACATTTAAGTGTTGCATTATTTCCTTATCTCTTTAGTCTCTTTCAATATGGAACAGTTCTCTCATCTTTTTCATGATCTTGTCACTTTTGATGACTAAGGGTCAGATATAGTTTTTCTTTTTTAATTAAATTTTTATTTTTATATTAATTACAGTTTATTCACTTTGTATCCCAGTTGTAGCCCCCTCCTTCCTCCCCTCCCAATACCACCCTCCCTCTCTTAACTCCTCCTATGCCCCTGCCCAAGTCTATGAACAGGGGAGGTCCTCCTTCCCTTCCATCTGACCCTAGCTTATTTGGTCTCATCCGAACTGGCTGCATTCTTCATTAATTTATTTATTTGTTCATTTTACATCCCACTCACAACCCCACTCCTCCCAGTGCCAGCCTTCCACCCACTTTCCCTATAACACCCCGTCCCAAAACAGCCTACCCTGGCACATCACGTTACAAGAGGATTCTGTACCTCCTCTTTCACTGAGGCAAGAAAGGCAGCCCTGCTAGGGAAAAAGGATCCAGAGGGAGGCAAGAGAGTCCAAGTCAGAGACAGCCCCTCTTCTGGTTGTTAGGGAACCCACTTGATGACAAACAGCCCATCAGTTTCATATGTGTAGGAGTCCTAGGACTAGTCCAGGCATGATCTTCTGTTGGTGGTTCAGTCTCTATGAGGCCCCATGGTCTCAGGTGAACAGACTATGTAGGCCTTCTTGTGGTGTCCTACCCCTCCACCTCCTTCAATCCTTCCTCTAACTCTTCCACAAGACTCCTGAGTTCTGCCTAATATTTGTTTGGCTGAGGGTCTCTGCAACACCAATTTCCTTCTCCCCCAGCCCTCTTACTCCCAGCCCCACTTTCCCCACACTTGATCTCCTTCCTGTTCTTCTCTTCCCCCCTTTCTCCTACCTCTCTCACTCCACTTCCCATGTCTGTGATATCTATTTCATTTCCCATTGTTAGTGGTATTCAAATATCCTCTTTCAAACCCTCCATGTTACTTAGTTTATTTGGGTCTGTGGGTTGTACCATGGTTATCCTGTACTATACGGCTTATATCCCAGGTTAGTTATTTTTGTAGCCTGTCTCTCAGCTCTCTGTGCTCTCGTGGATGGATATGTATACTTAGGAAAGGGTATCACAACAGTGGTGCATACTGAGTCTTTTCAGATGGTACATACTTTCACTTTGATTACTTGTAATCAGTGTCTGCCAGGCGTTTCTACTACAGAGTTAATACCATGCACCCCAATGAGTACCTTGATACCCTGTGTCTTGGTCCTCATCAGAATGTTAATGCATTTGCCATACACTTACATCAATATGGATTCATGATTTATGTGCCTTCTGTAGTGGACTGTACTGTTATTGTTTGTTTTAGTCTGCTGGGGCTACATGACAAGTGATTTATAAACAAAGACTTTAATGTTCACGGTTGAAAACTCTGGAAAGTCTAAATTTAAAATATGAGGTCTAGTTGGGGGCATGCTTGTCTACAGTCCTGTTATCACTTTAACCTCAGTGGCCTAAAGGGCCACATGATTTTATAGGATCTCTTTAATAGGGTTATGAACCTCTTTATAAGGACTTCACCTCCAATACCTAAGTACCTCCCAAAGATATCATGCAGTTCTGTTACTTTGGGTATTAGGACCTGAACATAGGAATTTGGGGAAGATGTAGATATTCAGACGATTTTAAAGTTTAAATTGTATTGTCATTTAACAAATGGGAGCTCATATATCTGGCTTCTGTTCCTTTTTTGTTTTTATTTTTTTAAAAGAATTTTTCTTATTTATACAGTGTTCTGCCTGTATATATGCCTCCAGGCCAGAGGATAGCAGATCTCATTATAGATGGTTTTGAGTCAGCATTTGGTTGTGGGGAATTGAACTCAGAACCTTAGGAAGAGCAGCCAGGACTCTTAACCTCTGAGCCATCTCTCTAGCTCCTTCTATGTCTTTTTGACATGTCCCTTTTCCATAATTCTTTGAGCATCATTATTTTTTCTTTATTTATATTTTTATTAATTATATTTTATTCACTTTGTCCATCCCCCCGTAACACCCTCCCTCCTCCCTTCCCAATCCCATTCTCCTGCCCTCTTCTCCACCCATAACCCTCCCCTAGTCCACTGATAGGGGATGTCTACCTCCCCTTCCTTCTGATCCTAGTCTATCAGGTCTCATATGGAGTGGCTGCATTGTCTTCCTCTGTGGACTGGTAAGGCTGATCCCCACTCAGAGCAAGGTGATCAAAGAGCAGGCTAATCAGTTCATGTCAGAGATAGTCGTTGTTCCCATTACTATGGAACCCACTTGGAGGCTGAACTTCCATGGGCCACATCTATGCAGGGTATCTAGGTTATGTCCACGAATGGTTCTTGATTGGAATATCAGTCTCAGGAAAGACCTCTCGGCCCAGAAGTTTTGGTTCTCTTACTCTCTTTGTGGAGCTCCTGTCCTCTCCAGGTCATAACCACTTCTTTCATAAGATTCCCTGCACTGTGTCCAAATTTGGGCTATAAGTCTCACCATCTTCTCTGATACCCTGCAGGGTAGAATCTTTCAGATTCCCTCTGTGGTAGGCCCCTGTCCTGTTCCATGTTTTCTCCCTCTTCTGATGTCCATCCTCTTTGCCTTTCTGAAAGAGGCTTGATTATCTTAGTAGAATCCTCCTCCTTGATAAATTTCTTTAGTTGTACAGATTTTAGTATGTTTATCCTATATTACATGTCTAATATCCAGTTTGAGTGAATATATACCCTGTGTGTCTTTCTGCTTCTGGAATACCTCACTCAGGATGATCTTTTCCAGCTCTCACCATTTGCCCAGAAATTTCATGATTTTCTTGTGTTTAATTGCTGAGTAATATCCCATTGTGTAAATGTACCACAATTTCTTATCCATTCATTAGCTGAGGGGCATCTGGGTTGTTTCCAGCTTCTGGCTATTACAAATAAAGCTGCTACAAACAGGATTGAGCAAATGTTCTTGTTGTATACTTGAGCATCTTTTGGACATATGCCTAGAAGTGGTATACCTGGATCTTGAGGTAGCACAACTTTTCGACCTAAAGTATTTCTGACATACATACACACACATTTCTTCTCCTCTGTTGAGTGTCTAACATGGGACTGCTCACACAATAAGCAAGCACGGCCCTGTAATCAACTATTCCTCTAGGGAACCCTGTTTTCTCTCAGTGGAGGCTAATTTCTCCCAGCTGGCATCTTTGTTACTGTTGAGTTACAAGAACTCCCAGGTTCTCTTCATGATTCGATCTAGAGGATATATTTATCCATATTTTCACATATATCTATATTTGTCTCTGTACATTGAAAACTGTGAACTAATTCAGTACTTGTGACTTCAGCCCAGATATCTAGCATTTGCATTTTTCACGTTGTAATGGTCTTCTCAAACAATGAGAAATCAGGCTTTGCACACACACACACACACACACACACACACACACAATTTTTTTTTTGCTGTTGTTTATAACATCTCGTTTTCTCTCCCTATTGAGGCTATTTCTTCATTCCATATGCTCCTCCCTCATTTCCAGCGCTGTTGGATCTAAAAAACCTATGTTAGGATGCCACCACACAGGGTCTCCCCAACTTGCTTGTGCTCTGATGTGCTTGTGATGGATTCTGTGGACACACTTCTCTTTCTGCTCAAGCTCTGACCTCGCACTTAGGCGTCTTCATCCTCACTCCCTTTCCATCTTAATGCTCAAGGGCACTTTGTTCCTTCAACTTTGACCCACAGTTTCTGATACAATGTATTTGGCTTTGGCAATTCTCTGACCACATGAACAAAGGGAAGATTTTTCTTTTGTTTTGTTTTTTAAATGAAACTCAGACCATTTCATAAATTATAATCTGAAGTGTTAAATGTATACTTTTTACTGCAATATTTTTGTATAATTTATGTGGTTTATTCAAGCATAATTTATGTGTGAAAAATTAGGCAAACAGTTCAGTGGTTTTAAGCAATTATATACACTAGTATAATCACTACCACAACCAAGATATTGTACATTTTCTTCCCTATAAAAAGTACTCTTATAAAGCAGGGCATGGTAGTGCATGCCTGTAATCCCAGCACTCAGGTAGGCATGTGCACTCAAATCTTTGTGAGTTCGAGGCCAGGCTGTTCTACAAAGAGATCCCAGGACATCCAAGGCTACACAGAGAAGTTCTGTCTTGAAAAACCAAATAAAACAAAAGTCCTCTTATGCTCTTTTGCAGTCTGTTTTCTCCTGGTTGCAGATCTGCTTTCTGTCTGTATAAATTGGTTGTTTGTAGAGTGGCATATAAATAGAATCAGACATTTAAAAACTGTTTGGCTCATTTTCTACTTTGATTCATAAACTGAGATTAACCCATGTGGTATTAATTTTACGCTTGCACTGCTCCCCTTTCCCTTCAGTGTTGATTATTGAACTCAGTTCCTCATCCCTGCTAAGCATGTACACTACCATAGAGCAAAAATGATTGCTGTTTCTTTTCTTCCCATTCTGTTCCTTCCTTTCCTTTCCCTTCATTTCCTTTCCTATCCTTCCCTTTCCTAGCCCTCCCCTCCCTTCCCTTCCCTTTCCCATCCCATCCATTCTCCTCTCCCCTTCCTTTCCCTTTTATTTTTTCTTTTCCCTTTCCCTTCCCATTTCTCTTCCCTTTCCTTTTCTTCCCTTCCCCATCACTTTCCTTTTACTTTCCCTTCCCTTTCCCATCCCTTCCATTCTTTTTCCCTTTTCTTTCATTACCCTTCCTTTCCCTTCCTTTTATTTTCCCTTCCCTTTTCCTTTCCATTCCCTTTCCTTTTTCCTATCCCTCCCCCTGCCCTTTGCTTTTCCTTTCCCTTTCCTTCACTTCCTTTCCCTTATAGTTCCCATTTGCTGGGTATGGTGCATGATTTCCACATAGGAAAGCAGGAGGTGAACAATAAAAATTGTCAATCCAGAATTTATGGAAGTAAGAATTTCCTCGGTACCAGGAGGGTGTTGGAGCCTTGAGAAAATGCTTTAATCCAGGGATAGTGCTTGTTTTTGAATATGAGAAGTTCCCTCTGAAAAAGTTCATCAAATCATTCTTATTTGTTACAGTCTGTAAATATAATGTATTGCTTTGCCATGTTCCACATCTTCCTTTTGGCTGAAAATATTTTATTCATCATGTAGAAAAATATCAATTACTTATATCACCACAGAATACCTGAACATTTACCTGTGTATGTTGGTTCAACAAATAAACACCCAATACTACCAAGTTTCAGTCAGCTGGGTGTTTTGATGTAAAAAAAAAAAAAAAAAGAAAGAAAAACAAACAAAAAAAAAACCCCTACCAAAACCAAAAACCCACACAGATATCTTTCTTTCCTCCCTTCCTTTCCTCCTCCACCTCTTACTTTTCGCTTTGCCCATGTGCGTATGCCTTCAGGCCAGCAGATGTGGCTAGAGCCTTATGTACTAAATCCCCAGCACTATAAGCACTAAGAACAGAGCACCTTATCTACTCAGGCCCCAGAACCCTGCGCATTATTTAGTGTCCTGCCTGCTCGTGCATCCAAAGGCCAGCAGAAGGTGCCAGAACAACCTATACAAGGTCGTGCACAACCTGAACCGCGAGGGTTAGGTGTGAGGGTGGGTTGCACCCATCTCCCCCAGGATGCATTTTGGCTTGGTGGGAGTGGAAGACTGTGCTCCTCTCTTCCTGCCATACTCCTGCCTGCGGTTCTTCCCCAGGCACGAGCTGCTCCTTGACTCCTGGCAGACAGACGAAAGGAGAGCGAGTGCTGGGTAGAAGGAGGAAGGCGGGAACCCCCGCAGCCTCCCCACGTGTGAGCGTGATGTAGAACTCTGTCAAACAGCTTGAAATAAGAAGGATGCTGACCTGGGAAAGGAGTCCGGGGTATTGGCGCACCTATCGCAGAAGTCCCACCCCTTCTGTCTTTGAGTCTATATCCGCCCTAAAGAGAGCAGAGACTTCTGGGCTTGCAGGCTTGGGGTTACCCTCCTTCCTTACCTCCCCACTTCCCGCCTTTCTCCCCACCACAGGGATACAAAGTTTCTAGTCACAGACAGATCTTTATCCGTTCGTTTCCCACTTTGGAGCGCTCCCAGATCTGGGAAATGCCAACAGTCCAAAGATGCATTATGGCTAAGGCCCACTTGCCTGAGACCCACACACCTGGCTTCGGAGCAAGGACTACTGGGATTGTATCTGAGAACTACAAAAATGGCGTCCAGGCGGCGCGATGTGTACTGGGATTGCGTGCAGTCATGCCTTTGCGTCTTTCCCTGTCTGCATCATGGAGCTTAGTCAGGGAAGACTTTTCATCCTGCTGCTAGTTTGTGGCACATTGTAGTCCTCAGAGCCCACACGTTCTTTCCACTGTACTCGCGCTATGCGAATCTTCCTAGCAGCCATAGTTTCCCTGGGAACATTAAGGTACGGGTGCTTTGTGACGTCATCGCCCCGCCCCCTGTCACAGAGGTCAACACACTTTGCCTCTGCTGCTGCTACATTAAAAAATATTCAGTCCCTGAGAGCTGGAGAAGTGGGTGCTGCTAATTCCTTTGCTAGTAGCCTCTGAAGGGTCTTTCAGTCACTGCCCCTTTGATTACGTTATTAGGAGGCAGACACAGGTAATTAATCTCTTTCAAATAATTTTTAAGGAGCCTGGGGCACACTCCTGTGATCCCAGGATTCCTACAGGCAGTGGCAGTCAGGTCTGAATTTTATTTACTCCAAAATCCCACTATCAGATGAAATGTAACTCTTTTGTGTGACAGTGATTAATACTCTATTTTTAAATTTACATGGCTAACTGCTGGAAGGATGGCTCATTGGTTAAAGCAGTGTCCGCTGCTCCTGATGGACCTAGGTTCAATCCCCAGCACCTACAACTGTCTGTGAATCCAGATCCAGCTTATCTGAAACCCTCACTCAGGAAGGCTAAGAGATGTTTTTCTGAAATTTAAAATAAAATATCTTAATCATAAGAATGAAAGCTCTGATCTAAGAAGGACTGTGAAGATGTCAGCAATGTCTGATGTAATGTCTACACGCGCGCGAGCGCACACACACACACAAATAATAATCAGAGGTCACCTCATCCATCCACTCAGACATCTTTTTAGAAGGTTAGGATATAAGAACCCCTTCCTTAAACAAATGCTTAAAAGTCTAAGGTCTTGTCATCCATGGGTGCACAAGCCTTTAATCCAGGCACATGAGAGGCAGCCCAGGCCCATGTTTGTAAATTCAATGTCAGCCTGTGTGACAAAGAGAGTCCAGCATAGATAGGCCTACACAATGAAACCCGGTCAAAAAAACAAACAAAACAAAAAATAAAATTAAAACATAAAATTTAAGCTGGGTTTGTTGGCACAGGCCGAGAATCTCAACACTCTAGCAGGCAGAAGCAGGCCAGTCTCTGAGTTCAATGTCAGCTTGGTATACAGATCTAGTCCAAGAAACCCAGGGCTAAAATTAGAAACCCTGTCTCAAAATAGCAAAGCATTCATATGTATATATATATGAATGCATTCACAGAGAAATTTATTCTATCAGTTCTCTTCATGTAGATAGCCTTCCTTCTCTAGTACAGATTTCTGTTTTCTTCATCTTCCCATTGAGGAAGAAGGTTTACCTGATTATAGTACCCCTAAGTGTCATGTTTTTCCTGCTTTTTTGCTCCGCAGTTGTCTCTTATCTTCCAGGAGAAAAGTGTCTATAGTTTACGTGACCCCAGCATGAAGTCACAAGACAAAAACCTCCTTTTATTTTCTAAACCCTCTCTTTAATTCTTAATACTCTTGGCACCCTTCCACCCTTCACTCTGGTACAGACTGAATAATGGTTGTGCAGCTATCCACCTTGATTCTAGGAGTTAGAGGGAAAATTCACCCAGAGTGCTGGAAGACAGAGGGTAGGCTATGGGAGGATAGGGACAAATGGTGATGAAATGCAAATCTCTGAAGATCTGAAAAAGGTTTGGTGCTGAAACAGAAACCTGGGCCAGGAATTACTAAGCATTGTCCCTAAGGGAGGTGTTCATGTCACTCAAGACTCACTGGCCAATCAGAACCTTCCATATCTCCTGATAGAGAAAGAGGCAGGTTCGTCCTGCGCCATGCTTAGTGTTAGCTCTATAGCTAAGCAGGTTTGAATGGTTGGTGTGCTCTGTTATGGTATGAGCAAAACTGCTGTGTGCTGTGAGGGGATTTCAGACAAGATCCAAAGTCACAACATGGTGAGTGTGTGGCCAGTGCCCCCAACCTGGTGGAGCAGGAGCTGTTGTGTAGGGTCCTTCCTGAGGCAGAGTGGGAACCAGCAGCCAGAATCAGCCACCGGAAAGGTCCCTTTTCCTGGTCCTAAACACAATGGGGCATCAGAACATCTTGACTATATTAGTTTCAGGTGGGGAGCAGAGAAAAATGAATTTTGGAACAAGGTTAAAATGAAAGCTTTATTTTCTGAGCTCATGGAGGCAGCCAGCTCAGGATCTGAACGGTGCCCCAGGGTAAGCGTTATTGTATATTTAAAGGGTTAAATCCATAAGGAGGGAGCTCCTTTGTGATTGCTGGGGTCATCCAATCAAAATTTCACATTGTGGGTTAAGCAACAGAGTTTCTATTGGAAGTTGTGCTGATCCAGGCCACTGGGCTCAAGGCCTTTAACTTTTTAAAAGACATTTGCTCTGGAATCCAAGGCCCTTAATTTATATCCCTTGCCATTTGGTCCTGAGCTCAAGGTGATAAAGGAACAAAGAAGTGTGTCCTCCGTAAAAAAGCAGGGCTTTGTAAGCAATGTATTTGAACACTTTAGCCACCTCGTTTAAGGTAACAACAAGTTATACCAGTTAACTGACAATTAGGAAAATGTTTCAAGGGGTTGGGTGGGAGATGGCGCTACAAGCTTGGGAATGTGAAGTTAGATTAATCTTGCTAGCAAAATAGAAGAGCTGCTTGGAGTGGGATGGAGCTCTGGAAGCTGACTTCTTACACACTATGGGGCTGCATATTCACAAAGTATTTGCAGGAAGGGCTTGAACATAGAAATGACCTTGGTAGGATGCAAACTCAGAGAGGTCTAGTTTCTACTATCTTCCAAGTTCTGACCTTGACATTTAACATTCAGGTATAAGATTCTCTTGGAGTTAATTTTGTGGAAGTTGTAAATAATATGTGTTGAGTGGCACTTCATTATAAACTGTGATGTAAACACATAGAATTATTAATATAAGTGATTTACCAACACTTAGGTGACAGGAAGTCACAAGTAGCATTTAGCTAAGGGCTAAGTAGATAAGGTGCATGCCAACCAGGCCTGTTAGAGATTAGGATGCTAGGAAACACATGTTTTTTTCAAGATGATAGTCAAATTTGTCTCCAGCCATAACCAAGTCTTGAATCATAGCAACCTTTGGCCCATCTCCATGTCAAAGAAAAGGAATCTAACAAGCTTCTTAATTGCCATTATATGCTCACAGCCAACATTAATGCCTGGTGTGCCATAAAGTTCCATTTTTCTTCTTGAGAAAAGCATAGCTCTGTCATATGTGGAAGACATCTGGTGACAACCAATTGAACAGGGAAAACACTATTGTGTTGAGGGATGCCCTGATCAAACAAAGCTTTCCCCATGTATTGAGAATGACCTAACTTCTTCTCACCCTCCTTCTCAGATAAGCTTGGCAGAGCCAATAAAACCTGTGGCCTAGGCTTTGGAAGATTCCCCCAAGATTCTGAGGTATTTAAAATAAAGCAGAGTTTCTTTCCTAAAACCAGGAATAGGGCGAGCTGCAGGGTCAGGGCATTTGAGGGGGGCTTCCTTCAGATTCTGAGAACCCAACTCGTTCCAACACATGGAGATATACTCATCAGATCCAAGTGGTCTTGGTAAATAATGTTCTTGAAATCCTATGTTCCCTTTGTGCCGTGTTGTTTATTAGGCTCCTCATGGTTTTATACCGTTATATGAGCATTTCTGATCAATTCATAGATGTCTCCTGTTTCCTTCCATTTCTCCCCAAGAATTAGTGTACAATATGTTATTGTTAAGCTTACTTAGTATAAGACAGAGCTTGTGCAAAAACCTTCCCACCCTAGCTTTTACATTTTCTACCTTCTGCTTTTCCGAATATTTGAAACCTCTGAGACGTCTCACTTATACCATGTCACTGAATAATGACCTACTATATTAAGGGAGGGGAGTACATAAATCATTCTAAGAATATCTTTGCTGTGTAAATGTCCCATTTAGCTCAGTTACTAGACTTGAATTCTTTAGTCCATATTGAAATCGTTTAATAAATTACCTGGACCCTAAAACAGACTTAGGGAAGACTGCATATAAGGATTACAAAAATCAGTTTTATGCTGTCTTCTCTTATAGAATTAACTAGAACTAGATACATACTACTATTAAAGAGAACTATTTTAATTAACCATTTAATTGTGTGTGGCATGCTTTATTCCTGGAGGTGGATATTAATTCTAGAATAGCTGCATCTTCAGCCTTTTGGAAAAATATTTCTGAGACAAGCGTTGTTGGCTCAGGTCACATTGATCTCAGTCTATTGCTATCCAGATGCATGACTTTACCTCCCTCTTGTTAAAAATTCCTAAATTCTCAAGTTAAACGCTGTACACAGCAGAGTTTTAAAAATTACTCATTTGAGACATATAATGAGCTGTTTATTGTGTGTGCAGTAGGAAGACAGCTTGGAAAAAATAAAGGTCAGATTTCTGGAAGTTTTAAACCTTGTTTCCTAATTCAGTTGTTTTGTGATAAATGTTACAAGTTTACAAATAGGTTACAAAATGGTGTCAAGGAAGAAATGTAAATGAAACTTAAGCAGTATTTGATTAGCACCCCTTTACCTTTCCACTAACAGTACCCACGATGATGTGACATAAGGAACTCAATTCCAGGGATAAAAGGAGTTTCTGAGCTGCAGAGGTGTCTTTTTTTTTCTTTTCTTTTTTTTCCTTTTTATATCAATCAGAGGTTACGTACTTTGCTTCCCCGGCATAGACCCCTCTCTTTTTCCCTCCCACTCTCCCCATCCCTCTGTCATCTCCTCCCCGCCCACTCCAAGTCCACATACAGGGGAGGATCTCCTCCCCTTCCATCCAACCCCAGTTCCTTGTCTCCTCAGGGCTGGCTACAATGTCCTCCCCTGGGATCTAGCCAGGCTGTTACTCCCTTGCGTGTACTGGGGAGAGTCAAAGAGCCAGCCATCAAATTCATGTCTGAAACAATTCCTGTTCCCCTTTCTAGGGTCTTCAGTTGGATACCGAGCTACTATGGGCCGCTTCTGAGCAGGGGTTCTAGGACATACCCATACATGGTCCATGGTTGGAGAAACTATCCCATAGAAGAACCCTGTGTCCTGCTCAGTTTGGTCATTGTGGAGCACTTGTTCTCCCCAAGTCTTACTAACTTCCCCTATTTTTCTTATTATTTCCTGCCCTCTGCCGAAGGCTTGGTTGTGAGTCTTAATACATTGCTATATTGATTCTTTCAGAGGCCCTCTTTGGTATGCTCCTGTCCTGTTGCTTGTTTTATCCTCCATTCAAGTTTCATCCCATTGGTTCATCTAAATGAGCATTGATCATACCAACTGGGTCCTCCTTCTTGTATCTCTTCCCTAGGTGTATAGATTTCAGCATGACTTTCCTATCCTATAGGTATATATAAGTGAGTATACACCATACGTTTCTTTCTGCTTTTGGGATACCTCACTTAGGATGATCAAATCCAGGTCCCACCATTTGCCTGCAAATTTCATGATTTCCTCCTTTTCAATTGTTGAGTAGTATTCCATTGGGTAAAAGTACCATAATTTCTGTATCCATTCCTCAACTGAGGGACATCTGCGTTGTTTCCAGGTTCTGGCTATTACAAATAAAGCAGC
>JAQQSO010001804.1:0-14935 GCA_028658305.1 Pachyuromys duprasi
TTCTTGCTTTTTAACTTCTTGAGTTCTTTATATATACTGGATATTAGCCCTCTGTCAGAAGTAGGATTGGTAATGATCCTTTCCCAATCTGTTGGCTGTCGTTTCGTTCGGATGACAGTGTCCTTTGCTTACAGAAGCTTTTCAGCTTTAGTTAATTTTGTATCTAGCCACTTTGCTGAAGGTATTTATCAGCTGAAGTTCTCTGGTTGAGTTATGTGGGTCACTTAGGTATAATACACTATCATTTACAAACAGTGATACTTTGACTTCATCTTTTCTAATTTGTAGTCCCTTAATCTCCTTTAGTTGTCTTATTGCTCTAACTAGGACTTCAAGTACAATATTGAAGTGAAATGGAGAGAGTGGCAACCTTGCCTTGTCCCTGATTTTAGAGGAATTGCTTTAAGTTTTTCTCCATTTAATTTGATGTTGGCTATAGGCTTGCTGTATATTGCCTATACTGTGTTTAGGTATGTGGTTTTATCCCTGTTTTATCCAAGACTTTCAACATGAAGGAATATTGGATTTTGTCAGAGGCTTTTTCAGCATCAAAAGGCATGATCGTGTGCTTTTATTCCTTCAGTTTTTTATATGGTGGATTACATTGAATAATTTTCACCCAAAATTTGTTTTGCCTCCTAGATGTACAGGAACAAAGATTGAGGGAATGACCAAACAAAGACTGGCCTTAAATGAGGTCCATTCCTTAGGACAACCAGTCCCTGACACTATTAATATTACTCCGCTTGTAGACAAGAGCCTAGCATTACTCCTCTGAGAAGCTTCACCCAGCAGCTGATGGAAACAAATGCAGAGACCAACGGCTAAACATTAGACAGAGCTCAGGAAATTGTATGTAAGAGTTGGAGGAAGGATTGAAGGAGGTGAAGAGGTCAAGGACTCCACAAGAAGACCTATAGACAATACAGCCAGCCCTGATGAAATCTGATAAACTAGATTCAGATGTAAGGGGAAGAGGAACTCCCCTATCCATGGACTTAGAGAAGGGCAGGGAGGAGATGAGGAAGGGTGGGCAGGGATTGGGAGGGGATAAGGGAGGGGGCTGCAGCTGGGATACAAAGTGAATAAACTATAAATATAAAAAATAAAAATTTCAAAAAAAAAAAAAGAAGAAGACCCACAGAATCAACTTACCTGTGCTCATGGGTGCTCATAGTGACTGAAACACCAACCAAAGAACATACATGGACTGGTCCTAGGTCTCCTGCATATTATACGTAGCAGACGTGAAGCTTGGTCTTTATGTGGGTCGCCCAGCAACTGGAGCAGGGCCCTTCTCTGGCTCTGAGGCCCTCTTCTGGATCCCATTCCCCTAAATGGGTTTGTCTGGCTTCAGTGGGAGAGGATGTGCATAGTTTCTGCAGTGACTTAATGTGCTAGGGTGGGTTGGTACAAAAGAGGAGAATGTAGGGAAAAGTTCATGGGAGGGTGCAGGGGACTGGAATGAGGGGAGGTGGGGCTGCAACCAGGATATAAAAGGAATAAATAAATAAATTTTTAAAAAGAATAAGAGAAGATTTTTAGAATACCCTTTAAATTGGGTGTCTGGTTTAACTAACATTTTTCAGAGAAAAGAATAAAATATGCTCTCCTTAATACCTCAATAGACACAATAACTACATATGTATGTATATTTCTATTTTCATATATTTTATATAATGACTATCGTAGCTTACAATTTTAGTTCTCTGATGGAGTGAAATCACAGCTATATAATCATTCTGCTTTTCACTATGGATACATGACATCACAAATTATAGAACTATTCAATACCTTGTAATAAAATAACACTAGTTTTAAGCCTCCTGCCCAACTATTGGCCCATTACTCTCTGTTAAAGGGGAGCTCATCTCATCTATGTTGCTTGGTAAATTGAATGCAACTCTCCTGTTGACTCATGATGTTTAAATATTTTTATAGGATAATCAAAATATAGACCAACTATAAATGTAGAAGCATCATTATGTTTAAAGAAAAAAATACTAAATGATGAGTGATAGATGGGAAAGAACAAAGTGTACTATTGAAGCCTATGAACTAATTTTTTTCAAATCAATCAATAATTTATCCATGAAAAGAGAAATTAACAAGTGACCATGGATGATATTATAATGCAAAGAATATATTTGTAATATATAGCAAAACATCAGGTTTGGAATGTTATAGTCAAACAATCAAAACAAATGTGTTGATCTATTTTTTAAAAACAAGTAGTGTGTCAAATAATAATGACAGTGTAATATACTGTTTCTCAGGCATGTATACATATATATATACATGTATATATATATACAAATATTAGTTAAGAGTTTTAAAAATAGCCTATTAAAATATACTGTTTATAAAGTTAGAAAAAGGGAATATTGGTCACGTGTTCACTGAGATCTTCTACCACAACAGTAATCTTCTAGTGGGAAACTACAGTTTTTTCAGTCAACTAGCCTTATATAAATAAGTAATCAATGGAACACTACTCAGCTATTGAAAACAAGGAATTCATGAAATTTGCAAGCAAAATGGATGGAACTAGAAGAGATCATCCTGAGTGAGGTAACCCAGAAACAGAAAGTCAGGCATGGTATACATTTACTAATAAGCAGATATTAGTTGTAAAATATAGGACAGCCATCTACAGACCTATACACTCAGGAGGTGTTGAAGTTATCTCTCTACATTTGAGGGCTTCTGGCAGGAGTTCAATGATTCAGTTCTCTTTAAGGATCCAACCACTGAGAGTTTGACCATGGTCCAGTGAATATAGAAATAACACAAACTGGACATTTTCCCCTTATTTTTAATTTTTAATTTTTAATTTTTATTTATTTATTTTATAATTTGTTCATTTTATGTCACAATTGTAGTCCCTCCTTCAACTCCTCTCAGTCCCACCCTCCCTTTCTGCTACCCCCTGTCCCCTTTTCCTCATCTACTGAAATGGGAAGTTCTCCCCTGCCACCTGACCCTAGCTTATCAAGTCTCATCAGAACTGTCTGGATCCACTTCCTCTGTGGCCTCATAAGGCCACATTGCCAGGAAGAAGTGATCAAAGAGTAGGAAGCACAAGTCATGACAGAGGCAGCCCCTACTCCCCTTACTCGGGTCCCTATATGAAAATTTATTTATCTGTGGGCTACATCTGAGCAGGAGGTCTAGGTCCTCTCCATGCATGGACCTTGGTTGGTGCATTAGTTTCTACAGGGTTAAGAACTTTTTTTTTATATTAGTTACACTTTATTCACTTTGTATCCCATCTCTAGCCCAGGTCCTCACTTCCTCCCAATCCCATCCTCCCTCCCTCATCTCTTCCCATGCCCCTCTCCAAGCCCACTGATAGGGGAGGTCCTCTATCTGACCCTAGCCTATCAGGTCTCATCAGGACTGGCAGCATTGTCTTCCTCTGTGGCCTGGTAAGGGTGCTCCCCCATCAGAGGGAGGTGATCAAAGAGCCAGCCACTGAGTTAATGTCAAAGACAGTCCCTGTTCCCCTTACTAGTGAACACACTTGGATACTGAGCTGCCATGGACTACATCTGTGCAGGGGTTCTAGATTATCTGCATGCATGGTCCTTGGTTGGAGTATCAGTCTCAGAAAAGACCCTTGGGTCCAGATTTTTTGGTTCTGTGGGTCTCTCTTTGGAGCTCCTGTCCCCTCCAGGTCTTTCTATCTCCCCCTTCTTTCATAATATTCCCTATGCTCTGCCCAAAATTTGGCTATGAGTCTCAGCATCTACTTTATGTCCTGCTGGGTATAGTCTTCCCGGGGTCCTCTTTGATAGGCTTCTGTCCTGTTCCCTGTTTTCTTCCTGATCATACTCATTTTTCATTTCTTGCAAAAGAGCTAAACAGAGAATTCTCTACAGAATAATATCAAATGACAAAAAAATAAAATAAAATAAATAAACAACAACACTTAAAGAAATGCTCAATGTCCTTAGTCATCAGGGAGATGCAAATCAAAACAACCCTGGGATTTCACCTTACACCCGTCAGAATGGCTAAGATGAATAACTCAAGTGACAACATATGCTGGAGAGGATGTGGAGAAAGAGGAACCCTCCTCCATTGCTGGTGGGAATGTAAACTTGTACAACCACTTTTGGAAATCAATCTGGCACTTTCTCAGGCAATTAAGAATAGTGCTTCCTCAAGATACAGCTATACTGCTCCTAGACACATATCCAAAATATGCTCAAGTACATAAGGATGTTTTCTCATCCATGTTCATAGCAGGAGGGGACAGGAATCTTTTCTAAGACTGATACTACAACCATGGACCATGCATGGAGGTAACCTAGAATCTTTGCACAGCAGCTCAGTGTCCAAATGGAATTCCCTAGTAAGGGGAACAGGGACTGTCTCTGATGTGAACTCAGTGGCTGACTCTTTGATCACCTCCTCCTGAGGGGCAAATAGCCTTACCAGGCCACAGAGAAAGGCAATACAGCCAGTCCTGAGGAGAACTGGATAGGCTAGGATCAGAGGGAAGGGGAGGAGGACTTCCCTTATCAGTGGACTGATTTTCCTGCTGCTCCCTGATCCCTGCTGGTCTCTGGTGCCTCAGATTAGGGTGCATCTCAAGGAATAGTGCAGGTCAGGGAACTGTTGCTCCCAGATCTGTGCTCATCTCAGGTGCAACAGATCAGTGTGGGTTCCTGAAAATGGTGCAGGTCAGGGAAATGGGGTATGGGACAGCAAGAGGTAGTGGAGGCCCAGGGCAGACCTCAACCTAGCCACTGTTGCTGGCAGGCTGTGGCAGTTAAGTAGATGGGTGGGGGAGGAGCAGGCATAGGGGGCTTTTATCTGCTGCTCCCTGATCTATGCTGGTCTCAAGGGCCACAGATCAGAGTGGGCTTGTTTTGTTTTTCTGTTTTCAATCATGGTTCTTTGTTTTCTGAGCTCTTAATCCTAAACTGGATGTAAAATTGGCAAGATGTCTCCTGCCTAGTGACTCTCCTCTTCACTCCACTGATTGCTTCCTTTGCAGAGCCGAAGCCCCTTAGGTCATTTAATGAGGTGCCATTTGTCAACTGTTGGCCTTAATTCCTGAACAAATGGAGTCCTATTCAGGAAGTCCTTTCCCTACACTCATTCATTGTAGGGTTCTTCACTGTGAATTATGATAGAAATGTGAAAAGCTGAATTGGGTTTCTACAGGAGAAGATACAGAGGAGGCAGATGTGCAATGAGTAATATTCTGAAAGAACCAAATAATCCAAGCTGCTACAAAACAACTCACTAAAAGATCAAAAAATGTGTGTGTTGAGATGACTGAACAAGAAAAAATATTCACAATAGAAAAGATCTCAAGGGGTTCCTGTAAGAAGCAATGAACTTCCAACATCAAATTTTAATGTGCTGGAAACCTGAGATAAGTTTTAAAAACTTACACATAAGCTATTAAAGAGACTAAAAAATATTAAGTTATGGATATTTTCCAACTTTCCTACATTATGCTGTTGAGATATATGAAGCCCTTGCTGTACCAAAAAAAAAAAAAAACAAACTGTTGTCTACCTTTCAGTTCTCTATAAGTTCATATATGGCTGCTGTTGCCTTTATTGTATCCTCAGAATGTACACATTATGCCAAGATTGGAGATTTAGAATAACAAAACATTGTAAAAATAAATAGCCATAAAAAACAATAAAGGTTGAATTATTTCTGACCCTTGAAAATCAAGCATGAACACTAAGAAAGAGATAGGAGGTAATTGGGTGGAAGCAATTAAACTGCAACATCATCCTTATTCAGAGTTCCAACACTCCATATGATGATGACCTACAAACAAGAGAGGCAAACCCATTCCCAGAATCGTGATTAGGCCTTGTGAGATCGAACTAAGGACCGTTGAATAGAAGAGACAAAATTTAGTCAAATTTCTCAAAATGGATGCTTGGTTTTCTCAAGGCATATGTATTTATGAGAGTCTTGTTATTGCTATGGGTTGCAAGATGGGGTTCTTTAAGCCTTAATAAGTAGTATCTATACATTGCCCCATCTTATCTAGTATAGCTAACTTCAGACTGTCAAATGCTCAATGAGCAAGGATGTTGTCTGCTCAGATATTCAGCTTCTATAGCATGTTTTCTGGAATGTAACAGAGAGCTATATAAGCTTCCTTTGCTTCTCTAAAACTCACAACATTAGTGATTTACAAGTCAGTTTCTGGAGGTAGCAAGTCTGAAAGGATTGTCACAGGGCTAGAATCATAGCATTGTTAGTCCTGGTTGCCAGCAGCTGCTAGACAAAAATTGATGGTGGTTGCCAGCAAGGTATTTGTGCCACTACTGCACCTTTTGGGTTAAGATAACCTTAATGTAACCAGCCTTATACAGGTTCTTTTAATCTAAAAGATAACATTTTCAGTTCCAAGCATTGGGATTCTGGGATCTTTGATAGCCACTGTCTGTCTTCCTGAGTGTCTTGGTCATGGTGTCTCTTCACAGCAATGAAACCTTGACTAAGACAGAAATTGCCTAGGATACCCCAAGATGTTAGTCATGCCAGAGCCATTGGGGGTACCTGTGGAGGAAATCTGCTAACAGAGAGGGGAACCAGCCCAAGAGAAAAAAGAGAGTGTGTTGAAGTCAACAAAGTTGAAAAGAGTTGGAGTTCTGAAGAGCAATTTGACATCAGACATGGAGATGCAGAGTCTGGAGTTTACCCGAATGGTTTTTTGTCTTGCTTCTCTGCAGTATCTCCTCATTGCCTTCTCTTCCCTATGTTTTGGAAAGGTAATACATATCCTGTGCCCATGATATGGTGGAAGTATGTGATCTGCATTTTTGATTTTGATTTTATAGGAGATTACAGTTAAGAGATCAAATGAATCTCAGAAGAGCCTTTGAACTTTAGACTTTTAAACGTTGTTGAGACAATGATAGATTATTGGAACTTTTGAAGTTGGACTAAGTGCCTTTTTCATTATGATATGGCTGCAAGCCTCTGGGAGATAGGGAGTAGAATATGGTGGTTTGAATAGGTTTGGCCCCCATAGACAATTCGGTAATCCCAATGACCTCTAGGCAGCTTCCTAAAGTTTATTGACAAGGGAGTCTAGCCAAATTGATGACTGCCAGGTTCAGAGAAAAACCCTGTGTTGCAAAATAAGGTAGAGAGCTGAGCTGAACCTCTACATACATGTGTAGACACATGGACAGGCACCTGAAAACATTTACATGTAGGTGCACATGCCCTTGTGAACATATACATATACCACAGACATACACATCAGACAGAAAGGCAGACTGACAGATAGAGAGGGGGAGGATTATAGCCCTAGTTCAGAATGCTGCAATATTTTGCTTTAATCCCCCAGTGAATGCAGCATCCGCATGGTTTTGGACGTGACCTTTCCAGGATGACTGTGGAATGAAAAAAGAACAGATACGTAGATACACATACAGAAAAGCTGGGTCCAGGAAAATCACACTCTAATGCAGTAATATTAATTATGGAACAACCCAGAACCCTGTCATCTTTATTCTGTTTAGTACAGGGATAGAACTATCTATAATTGGTAAGAGATCTCTAGAAAGAGGGGATGGGGGGATACAGCTGGGATACAAAGTGAATAAACTGTAATTAATAATAATTAAATAAATTTCAAAAATTAAAAAAAAAAGCCATGAATCAGTTCCAAGGCCTCATCATGCTTCCTGTCTCCTTGAATCACTACTATATGGTGCATTGGTCCATTTCTTCTAAGAAGATGGCAGGATTAGATACATAAGTGAATTGTTGACAAAAAGTGATCAGGAAGTAAAATGTACAAAGAGCCAAGAATGTGAAGGAGGCAGTAGAAAAACTGGAGAGATTATCCCTGTGAAGGGGAAAGGGAAGGGAGAGAGGATTCATCAGAGGTTCGTATCATCACATCTTTCTAAAATTAATGTCTCTAAGACACAGCAGTGCTATCTTCAACAGCTAGCTTGAACTTATGTTTCTTCTGTCTCAATGTCTCAAGTGCCAAGTTAGAGGTTTGCACTTACCCCAGCTCTCTGTCAGTTTAGAGAAATTCAATAGTCTGTGAGCCTCCCATCTCTTAGAAATGATGCTGTCTTGTACCATTGCCTTACTCAGTGGCACAGAACAACTCATGAAAGGTGTGGCCAATCCATCTTGAGAATGGGGGATACACGGTCATCCATTAGGTAAGTCATGACATTAGAGAAGCCCATATTCAGCAACTTCCCAAAAGTCTTTAGTGAAAGCCATGCAGATAAAGAATTGCTTTGTGTATGTTTTTTTGAAAATGCAGGTTTTTCATGAGGAATTCTGTTCATGGGACCCTTGATGTTATATTCTGCTCCTGCAGCTGCATAGACAAACTGCATCCCCCTGCTTACTGTTAAGCAATGTTCTTTTTGAAAAACAGATGTGTCAGAAAGGAATGAAAACTGTCTCCTCTATTCAGATTTACATTTATAAGAGATACATAATCAGCGTTATCTTCAGAATCCACCCTTCTTTTGGAAAGTTTTCACTTCTTATGCAGTTGCAAAGAGAAGTAAAAAGGATGCTTTCTTACTGAACAGCCTTTTTCTGTACCCTGATCACGTTCGTACCCCCAGTCTCTATTAAGTCAGAACAGTTCGTCTATGCAAGTGTGATCATGCATAGCATAAAAGGCCATCAAATAGACTATGATTATGAAATATGTTGTCACAAAGCAGCAATGAATTTTCCCTCTCTCCTCATCATTTTGCCTGTACTTTGCAAAATTGGGATGAATAGCATGAGGAGTCTAGAATCTGGGCTCTTCTCACTTCTGTAACACTTTGTCCCCAGATTCTCCACCTCCCCAGGTATTCCTCTTCCCTTTATCTGAGCACTGCTATGATTAGTGGACTGTTAGTGAAGACTGAGCATGGATTTTCCTGTGTTAATTTAAAATGTCTTTTTGGACTGTTGTTTGAAAAATCATTACCTGATTATAACGCCGAGGATACCATCAATTTTCTTCCTTCAACACTCCTGTCAATCACCCAATCACATGCATATACCCTTAAATGGAACTAATCCTATGAATAACAAGTGTACATCACCAGTTCTTACTTGGTTTTCATGTTATCCTCCCAAATGTCTGTTTTCCCTAGACTGTGAATCAGGGAACTGTATGTAGCAAAATAAAAAGCAAACTGTACTGTTCTTCATTACTTCTCCATTTCTTCACTTGACCATGTTCCATTCATGTCACGTGTCTCTCCGCTGGCTTTGTCTCTATTGTGATTCTAACTGTCTAGTTGTCACATCTTGACTTCAAATGCTTCCGCCGAAACTCTGGAATACACTCTGTTACTCATCCTCAGAAAACCATTTCAACTTACATATTCTGTGTTAAGGTGGCATTTAAACAAATCCCTGGATGAAGTTTGTGTACTAAATGACTACTTACTGTAGTGGTTTTTCTTTTATCTTTTATCTTTTTTTTTTCTTTTTGGTAAAGGTGGTATTTTGGTCTTTTTGTATTGTTGTAATAACAGACAAAGGATTGAATTATGTATAAGGAAAATAAATTTATTTTCATGGTGCTAGAGGTTGCAAATATCAGGGCAATAGAATGTTTGTTGTCTGATAATGTTTGGGCCTGTCCTTTTAGAATGACTCAACATCTTCTCAAAGCAAGAAACACTATATCTTAACACAACAGTGGAAGGAAGCACAACAGGAAGAGATACTCCGTTAAGACTCATTACACACTCTTGCTACTTCCAATACTGTGGGATGAAATTCAGTTTTAGAAGTTTCCTCTTCTCCACTAAAACTGACGATTCCTTTGCAAGCATATTTATCACAGGAGTCATGTTTATTCTTGGATTTATATGTGCATTTTTTCCTGTTATCTTTCAGTGAAATTTTTTTTTCTGATAATGGTTTCTTCTCTCCAACTCCTTGATACTTCCTACCTCCCTCCCTAATGAATCCACCCCCTTTTTTGCCTTTTTTGAAAAACAAACAGGCATCTAAAGAATTATAAAATAAGACAAAATAAAGTCAGATAAATTGATATAGGACAAAACAACCAAACAGGAGAAAAAGAGACCCCAGAAAGCTAAACAAACAAACAAAAAGCCAGAGACACAAACACAATATTATGCTTGAATCACAAGCCCCCAAAAGACCACCACCAGGAGTCGAGTCCTTTGCAAAACACATGAGGATCTTTTTACTACAAGCTACAGCATGGGCTCACACTCCCACTGTGGGTGTGAGAAGGGGTGACAGCAGAGAGCTTCCTGCTCAGGTTAGTTAGGTGATTGAAAGATTCCAGTCCCTCCCACAGTGCCCAAAGCAGGGGGATTCTTGCCTGGCAAGCATCCATTGGGCGAAACACAAAAGGGGATGATGCATTTTGAATTGATTGGCTATAGGAAGATTCCCAAACCATTAATGGTCTGGTATCTCTCCCTAGGGGATGGGCCAGTTTCCTAGCAACTGTATCTCTAGTGTACAGGAAAGAATGCAGTAAAGCTAGTTCTTCCCCTCAGGGCTTTAAGGTTAGTTCTTCCCTGAAGGTGGCTGAACATATCTCCATTTGGCTGGCCTTAGTTCAGGCTTGTGCTTTAAACTTTAAAATATTAGCCACTGATTTTTAATCCTTTGGTCTCTCACACACATGCTTGCACACACAGGAATCCCATGAAAACACAAAACTGCAAGCCATAATATACACACAGAGGACTTGTTAGGAAGCAATAAATAAACAAATAGTTAAAAAGGAAATAAAAACAAACAAAAAAGGGAACGAAATGTACAGACACAACATTATGAGACAGAGAATATTCAAAGGTACCGCTGAGTTCCTTTTATTTGTCCATCTAGTAGCGGGCATTGGGTCTGGCTCTTGAAGGCAGAACACTTTTTGGATTCTGCAGGCTAGTGTTTTGTCCAGATGATGGCGCCCTTTGCTATGCAAAATCTTTTCAGTTTCATGAGGTCTCATTAATTAATTGTTATTCTTCATTCTTGTGCTCAGTGGTTTGCAGACTGAGAAAATGAAGAGCAATCAGTGATCCCTAAAGCATTCTGTGTGCATATGTTCTAGGCAGGTGTGATTTCCTTAGAAAGGCCCACTAAATTTTACTAAGTGCAGTGACATGCAAGCCCTGACGAGACTGCTACAGAAAACAAATTTGTGCTTGTTCATGTCAGTGAGGACAGCCACCAGGAACTTGCCTGCTTTGCACTTTCCTGTCCTGAGTTTGCATTCAGGCTTCACAGTTCCCTTTATCTACTATGCCTGTGTGAAAGCTCAGGCTTAGCTGTCACCAGCGGTCCGTGGCACCCCCAGCGCGGTTTGACTTTCTGTGTAGTGGCTGTGCACATAAAGACCAAAGGAACATGTCAAGCTTCAACTACAGGGTGAGAAGGCAGTCCAAATGTGAATACAGATTATACAAATGTGCACATGCTTTCAAGTGCTGATGAGTCCAGAATGACTTGGTTTCACCCATAGTTAATTGTAGGTAAGCTAGTGTAAAGATTTGACAAATCAATTTCAGCAGTTGTATTCAAGATTCAAACAGTGATGAAACTTTTCTACAGTTTCCTCTGTGTGTGTGTGTGCAAGAGAACCTAAGAACTTGGGGGCCAAGCAAGAAATGTCCTCATCACGTTTTTTAAGTTGCTATGCCCTTTCTATGCTTTTGTATTGCTAATTCAGGTTTGTTTAATATACCTAATCACAAAAAAAGTGTTCTTATATCCAGTGAGACTCCCTTGGAGTAAACTATTTTTTTCCTTTGAGAGTGTTGTCAATTGGAAATAGCCTCCTGTTTAGGAAGGACACTTGTGTCCACTTCTCTTTGTGCTGGGACCCTACCTGGTACAGACCCGTGTAGGTCCTGTGCATGCTGCCTTAGCCTCTGTAAGTTCATAAGTGTGCTAATCCTGCTGCATTTCGAAGGCCTTGTTTCCTTGCTGTCCTCCATCCCCTCTGGTCTTTCTGCCTCCTCTTCCACAGAGTTTCCTTGGACCTAAGAGGGGGTATTTTATGGAGACATCCCATTTCTGGGTGAGTATTCCAAGGCCTTTCATTCTCTGCACATTGTTCAGTTATGTGTCTTTGTATTTCCTTTAATAAACTGTAGAAGAAAGCTACAATGATAATACCTGAGCAAGGCACTAACCTAGGAGTATAGCAGAATATCATCAGGAGTCATTTTATTGCTATATCCCTTTAGCATAACGATAGTATTTGGATTTTCCCATAGGTCTCCAGCCTATCTATTCTCAGGTTCTTGGCCACTTGAGCAGGGTCAGGGATGGGCTTTATCTCATGGGGTGAGCCTTAAATCCAATCAGATGTATGTTGGTTACTCCCACAAGCTTTATGCCACAATAGTGCTACCACATCCTGTAGGTAGGTAATCATTGCAGATGGAAGGGTTTGTGGCTGGGTTGGTGTTTACCTGTATCCTTTACTAGCATGTATCAACACTAGTTAGTAGGAGTGAAAGCTCTAGGTAGCCACTAGCTTGACTTCTAAATGTACAATGTGTTATGTAGGTATTGTCTTCAACAATGGGGGCCTACTGTCACTTTGTGGAGGGTGGCCAATAGCCTTGGCATTATACTTCATTGTTTCAGGGTTCCCGTAAGGACCTTTTGGCCAATAATTCAATTGGATATAAACGCCATCTTGATAACAAAAGCTTTATTTGTTGATTCAAGATGCTCAACTGAGGCTCTGTCTCCTCTCTTGTTTGGCAATTTCATTTAAATCACTTTCATGTATGTATATATTTTAGGAAGCTTCTGTTGTATTAGGTTCCACTAAACCCCTCAAAAAGCCTTTAGTTTGACTGTCTCTCCCCATATTCACTTCCCCGTCTTCCTGACATCCCCTGTCCTTATTTGAACCTCCTGTTTCATCACCTACCTCTCCTGACTCCATCCATCCATTACTATCTATTCTATTTCCCCTTTCTAAGAAGATAAATTGATCCTCTCTAGCCCCTTACACTATATCTAACCTTTGTGGCTATATATATATATATATATGTATATATATATATATATATATTATAGCTGGCTTATGGAAGACTTAACAGTTAACATCTACATAAAAGTAAAAATATACCTCATTTGTTTCTCTGGGTTTGAGTTACCTTAGGATGATTTTTTTTTCTCCTAGCTCCAACCATTTATCTGTGAATTTTATGTGTTTTAGCAGCTGAGCAAAATTCAGTTGTGTAAATGTAACGTCTTTTCTTTATTTACTCATCTATTAACAGATATCTAGGCTATTTCCAATTTTTAGTTATTTTGAATAGACCAACAATGATCATGTTTGAATAAATGCTTTTATAGTAAGATAAAATATTCTTTGGGTATATAACCAGGAAAGACATTGTTGTATCTTAAGGTAGATCAATTCCTGTCTGTTTGAGGAACCATCACCTTGATTTCCATAGTGGTTATACAAGATTTCACTCTGACCAGCAATGAATGAATCAGCATGAGTTGTCACTTGTTTATTCATCTTAGCCATGCTGACTGCTATAAAATGAAATCTCAAAATAGTTTTGATTTGCATTTCCTGGTAATTAAGGCTGCTGAACATTAAGTGTTTCTTAGCCATTTTATTTTATTTGCCGTATTAAATAGGATAAACATACTAAAATCCATAGACCTAAGGATGCTAAATGACATCCCTAGGAGAACACTAGGGAAGATGCTTAATTCTCATTCAGAAGGGAAAACAGAACAGACACCGACACCGGAAGCAGGAGAAGAGAGGGAAGGGGACTGGAGCCTACCACAGCTGTCCTCTAGAAGACCCCAGCCAGCAGGGGGTCACAGCCAAACTCTGGACAAAACACAGGGAGTCCTATAGAAGAGGGATATAAAAGGATTAGGAGGGGACAGGAGCCACACAAGGAAACCAACAAAGCCAAAATATATCAGGGCCCAGGGGGGACTGCAGAGACCAACACATTAACCAAAGACCATACATAGAGAGGACCTACACCCCCTGCTTAGATGTAGTCCGTAGATAGCTCAGTCTCCATGTAGGTTCCCTAATAAGAAGAGAAGAGGCAGTCTCTGACAGAACTCGGTTGCCTGCTCCTTGATCATTTCTTTTTGGTGGTGTGACCTAGCCCACCAGAGGAAGAGGATCCAGGCAGTCTTGATGGGACCTGATAGGCTAGGGTCAGACAATAGTGGAGGAAGACTTTCCCTATCAGTGGACTAAGGAAGAGGGAGGACTTTCCCTATCAGTGGACTGGGGAGGATGGGACCAGGAAGAGATGAGGAAAGGGGCTACAACTGGAATACAAAGTAAATAAATTGTAAGTGATAATAATATAATTGAATTCTCTATTTAGATCTGTGTCTCATATTTAGATTATTATCATCTTTAGGTTATTGCTTTTTAAATGTGAATCTAATTTAGTTCTTTTTATATGTTAGAAACTACCCCCTATCATATGTATAGTTGATAAAAATCTTTTTCTATTCTGTAGGCTACTGCTTTGTCCAAATGATGGTGCCCTTCACGATTCAAAATTTTTAGTTTCATGAGGTCTCATTTATTACTTGTTATTCTTCATTCCTGTACTGAGTTATGCTCCATTTTGAGTTTCTTAATTTCCTTTTAACTTACAATTTTGGGGCTACATTACTACATAACTTCTCTGTTTCCATTCACTGTAATTAGAAAGCCCTGTCTCACTGACTTCAATCATCTGAAAACCGACCTGTTTTCTCCTGTGCAGCACAGTTTCATGAACTTACCATATTCGCTAATAAAACATAAAATTTCCTTCATTGATAGTCTACTGTTCAGGTTGCAGTAGGTTTCTTCAATGTATCATTATTGCTGTTGTTATTTGTTAGTGATTTAGACTAATAGTAAGAATTGCTAAGATAAGAATATTGATAGCCTTCTTTGAAATTGTGGATCAGC
>JAQQSO010001805.1:0-14934 GCA_028658305.1 Pachyuromys duprasi
CCCCTGTGGAGAAGTTGTGTAAACACACTTGTCGTTCACAACTTCTACAGTGAACTCCAAAACCTTGTATATAGAGAATGATTTAAATTTAATAAGAACTATGATAAAGATGGGAATGCAGGTATGCTACCCCGCCTTATGGGCAGATGAAATGTGTTGTGGACTTTTGGGTGTTGTAGTGTTTGCAATAAAAACACACTCTCTAGGTACAACTATCTGAAAATGTGAGCACTTGGTCCTTGGTTGGCAGTGCTGCTTTGGGAGGCTGGAGAATCTGGGAGGAAGAGCCTTCCTGGTGGGAGTACATCTCTAGGGATGGGGTCGAGAGTTTATAGCCCACTTCCCGTGTGCTCCTTCTCTTCTGTCTGTGGCTCAAGCTGTGATCTTGCAGCATTCTTTTCTGACAGGTCTTCCCCTCCTTTAGAGACTCTCCCTTTGAAACTCTAACCCTAGATCACTGTATCTTCGTGGAGTCTCTTTGGTCATGGTGTTTGGTTACAGCCTCTCAAGTCCTGAGACCACAGGTGTCTTCTGGCGTCATTTTCTAAATTCTTTTCCCCATCACGGTTGTTTCAAACCAGAATGCTGCTTGCTAGATATCAAAGTAGCTCCTGGGTTCTGCTCTGTTTATTTGTTTATTTATGTACAAGCTCTACTATTTTAATTATTTGGTTGTAATTCAATATGGATTTTAATAACTTAACCCTTCAGATTTATTCATGTCTCTACATGTGTGTGTCCAAGCTTCTGAAGAGGCAAAAAAATAGCATTGGAGTTGCCATCAGTGCTGAAGTTACAGGAGTTGTGAGCTGCCTAGTTTGGGAACTATGAGCTAAACTCCAATCTTCTGCAAGGGTATCTGCAGTATGCAATCTTAGCTATGGAGACATCTCTCCAGCCTTACTATCTAAGTCTCTGCTGTTGCTCTTTTGAGATAGGGTCTTACCTTCTACCAGGTTGTCCTGGATTTTGCAAAACGTGTACCTCAGCTTCTCTAGTGCTGGAATTAGAGATGTAACCCACCACAATGGGCATTATATATACCCGTGACATAATTACAATTGGCTTCTATGCAACTTAAGTGGCTGCACTTTTTAACTTTTTAACAACATCTAGTCCAAGGAGGGCCTGTTGTTTTAGATGGCAAGTGTACCACAGAGTCATGTGTTTGAATACTAGGCCCCAGCAGGTGGTGCTGTGTGGGGAAGCTGTGGATCTTAGGAAGTGGGGCCTTACAGGAGGGAGAGGGTCATTGGCAGCAAGGGAAAACTGGGTAGAACTAGCTGGCTCAGGTCCCTATACTGCTTCAGCTACTGGCTTTTCCTACTACCATGCCTTTCCTGTTCTTGAAGGCAAAAAATGAGGAAATTAGTGTGGCTGGTGCCCAGACATGGCTAGGTCATTCCTTGCTCTGACATCACAAAGAGTCATTGTGAGGAATGGTGGAACCTGGCCACATACAAAACTCACTGGGGA
Organism: Pachyuromys duprasi; assembly: GCA_028658305.1. Classification (NCBI taxonomy): domain Eukaryota; kingdom Metazoa; phylum Chordata; class Mammalia; order Rodentia; family Muridae; genus Pachyuromys; species Pachyuromys duprasi. The sequence goes on from JAQQSO010001805.1 coordinate 1,477, forward strand.
TATGTTTGGTCCCATCAAGTGTAGCAGCCGTTGGTTGTTAGGTTGGATGGTTGGAGAGTTGGTGAATCCCTGCACTGTCAAGCTCCCCTGGAGAACCAGACCTGTTGACCCTCAGCGTGAGTTTCCCTCTCAAGCTGTTGCTTTTATGGCATTTGCTTTTATTTATTCATTTATTGGTTTCAGATATGATTATGCTTACTGTTTTTTTTTTCATCATAACTTCCCATGTTTAGTTTTGTATTCTTCATCTGTCTTACTTTCTCATTATCTGGTTATCTCAGGATCTTCTTGGCAGGTCAAATGTCATGAGTCCACAAAAGGACTAGAGACAAGACTGAGATCTGATCTTGGGATGGTAATTATGGAGCAGGGCAGCTGAAAAGGAATTTAAGGATAGAATAAATGTAAGTCCAAAAGGAGCTTATTCTTTGAGGAAGGATGGGACTTTCCTTGGTGACACTTGCCATGCCCTGTGCCCTCCAAACTACTTGTGTCCTTCTCTCTGCCTGCAGCTGTACGTTCATATACATTTATCTTCTGTCTTAAGGAGGGCAATTATGGCACTAAGCTAGTGTGTTATCAGGCACCGGAGGTGAGGGCAATAATGATTTTGAAGCAAAGGATTGAGCCCGTGCACTTGAGTTCTGCTGCTCATACAGCTCAAAGAACATATTCAGGAACAAAATTTGCCTAGTACTGGAATTACTGTCCAGCATTGCACAGACCACCAAGCCCCCAAGTAAACACCTGTCTTTTTGGAAAAACAGAGGGGACGTTTTATTGTCAAGGGCAGCCTTTCCAAATTTCCAAAGCTAGGCTTGGCTAAAACTCCTTCCTCCAACCTTAATCTTTTCATGTTTGGGGAAAGGCAGTGGGTACCAGAACCTTCATGGTCCAGCAACAAAACCCTTGAGGTTCCTTCCTGTTTTGCCAAAGTGTTGGTGATGAGGAGGGTCTATTGGTCTGTGACTTTCAAAACTCCAATTTTTGATTACAGAACTGGCAAGTTAGGCTTTGGTGCCCATTGCTGAACAATCCCTGTGTCTCCCTGTCATTGTGTGATGGTTTAGTTTACTAGACTTGCTATCCAGTGCTTAAGTATGTCATGTGTAGACATGTGCTGCCTTCAGCTGGCAGGCATATTCTCTGAAGAGAGAACATCCTTCCTGACTTCTTGTAACTTCCACCCAGTTTCTCTGGTGTATGTGCTGCAGCTTGGATGGGTGCTGTGAGATCCATTTAATGTGTAACACTGATGACCTTTGGTGGAGGTGACAGCAGCCTAGCTTCGAGAGCACGGAAATGGCTGATGAGCCCTCCATCCTCAAGCGTTGTTGTAACATGCACTTGTGACTGGTCCCCGTGTATAACAGCAGCCATTAACTTTTGAAGCATCGGGAACCTAGGTCATGCAGAAAACAAAAGCAGTCCTTTCTCATCTTCTCTTTGCTATTGCTTTTTTATTGGGCGAGGCAGGGTCTCCTGTAGCACAGGCTGGCCCCAGCACCCCTGTGTGGCCAAAGAGGACTTGAACTACTGAGCCTCCTGCCTCCACTTCTCTAGCTTTTCTAACTGCCACGTGTTCACCTTTAGGAGACTTTCCTGACTTTCACTATGACCTCCTGTCTAAGGTCCATCAGCTGACCCTGAAGGACTCTCAGTCAGGGCACAGCTAGTTCTGTTATGTCTAGATGTAGTGTGTGTGTGTGTGTGTGTGTGTGTGTGTGTGTGTGTGTGTGTGTGTCTATATCCTGCCAGGTCTCTATTGAAGATTCAACCCTAATAGATCAGTATTAAGATTTGGGGACTCAAGAGCACTAGAGACTTGCCACACAGCAGAACATGTGGCCTTCAGAAGAGGCCTTGATAGACTGAGTTCATGCTTTTTCTTAACCTCGTGGGAATGCATACAAGGTGCTGGATAGTAGAAAGCCCTGTTACACACTGAATCTGTTGGGACCTTCACCAACATCCAGATCCTCAATCAGTCTATTGCTCTTGTTCATCAATGACATAACTAGGGCATTTTGTTTGAGAGCACAAGGCCTACGGTGCCAGGACATGGCTCCACATCCCACATCTGTTGTCTGTAGGGTTCTGGCTGACAGGTGTTTTCTTGATCATTTTGACCATCTCAGCCCACTGTGTTTTGGGATCCTGGGTTTTGGTAAAAGCCTCAGGCTTAATGGGGACCATGTGATGATGTCATCTTTCAGCCCCATAGATGTTAGTCCCATGCCTTGGGGTGCTGTGCAAAAGTGTCTTGTCACAACTACCAATGTGGTTGGAGCAGCATCCTCTAGCACCCATCAGCATGAGGTTAAAGAAAAGTAAATTGAATACTTTGAATGTAGACATGACAGGTCATTACAAAGTGATTGTAAGGGCTGGGGTCCAAGTGAAAATAGGAACAGTGTCCATCTCCTAACAGTTGATTATCAGAGTCCATAACTGAGGGAGGGCCAACGCTCTGGAGACCATTGTCATTCATAGGATTCCTCCTTTTACTACTAAAATGGAAAGGGTCCTCCCTCTGGTTTGGGTGTCAAAAGTCCCACAAAGAATCAAGTGTTTGAACATTGTTCCAACCAGGTGGCACCATGTGGGGGAAACTGTGGACCTTGGGCAGTGGGCCTAGTAGGAAGAGGTGGGTCCCTGGGTATCACTGGGGACAAACATTTGAGTGTGACCAGCTTCCTCTGCCCCACTGCCCAAGGCCAGCTTTCCTGTCCCTGAGGACAGAATGTGAGGGAACCCAGGGGATGTGCCTAGCAATCATTAGTCCATTCCTTGCTGTGACATCACAAGGAGCCATGTGACACCTATCCATTTAAGGCTGTGGCTGAGCCTGCCTCCTGTCTTACAGAGCAGAGGCTCTTGTTGGTTGGAGAGCAACTGGACTTCTGCACTCGAGACAGATTATGCTTGGACTTTTAGAAGCTGTTGGACCACCATATAGTAAGTTTCTCCTGTTTCCTAACATAGAATTTTTATGTTTATTTCATAAACATCAACTCTCCTCCTATTCCCACGCTCACACCATTACCCGCTTCTTCTGTCTTACAGAACAGAAGCTCTTGTTGTTAGAGAGCTCTTGTTCTGCGCTCGTGACAGATTATGCTTGGACTTTTAGAAGCTGTTGGACCACCGTATAGTAAGTTTCTTCTGTTCTCTAAATTAGAATGTTTTTTAATATTTATTTAATAAACATAGACTCTCCTTCTCTTCCCTCCCTCACACACGCTCACACCATTCTCCACTCTTCCTGTCTTACAGAGCAGAAGCTCTTGTTGTTGGAGAGCAACTGGACTTCTGCGCTCATGACAGATTATACTTGGATCTGTCATATTTTGCTGTATTCTGCTTTGGAACACACTTCATTCCTGTCTACCTAAGCATTTAATTACCCAGTTAGGTGGTCTGAAAGGTGTCTGACCCCTCCCTCCCTTTTCTTCCTTCTTTACTTCCTTCCTAGTTTTTTGGATGTAGGAATTTATAGCTATAAAGACTTTCCTAGGGCCTGATTTTGACTCTCAACTCTCTCATTCCAAGTTTGATTCTAGGCATATGAAGGAGAGCCTGATTTTGAAGTAGGGCATGGAAGCATGCTATTCTGTTTAGGACACCTTTACCACTGACTACAAGATGATAACGACTCTGGGCCATGCATACTTTTCAGAGGTCAAACTGGCCTTCCAGTGATCTGTGTGGTTGTAAAAATTCTTCAGCATTATGAAATCTCCACTCATAGCCTCCTAGGCACCCTGAACCCTAGCATTATCGGGACCATGAGAGCCATGGGCTATAAGCCAAAAGAAATTGAGTCTCTGAGAGACCAAAAATACGAAGTGATGGCATCTTACCTCATACTGCAGCACCAGTCACCTGGGGGAGAGAGTGGCCAAAGGCCCAGGAAAAAGCGGATTATTCCAGGCAGCTTGCCGGATGCCATAGCATGCCTGCCACCCTGTGCTGCCAGCCAGAAGCACACCCTCTCCACCTATCCCACCTGGGATGTCCTGCTGCTATGTCCTTCAAGGGCAGAGGCCTGGAAATGAGTGTCTATTTCTCACAGGTAGAGTCATGGGACAGCCTCACTCAAAGTGTCCAACCATCTCTGGCTCTACACAACCCTTCTGGACCAGCGCAGAATGAGAGCACAAGTGACCCAGAGAGCATGTGTCCTGCAGTGACCATGAGGAACACTGGAGTTGCCTGGAGGGAGAGGACAGCTCAAGCTCCTCCTCTGGGGAGTTATCGGAGAAGACAACAGTTACAGAGATGGAGTCGACCATCATCACAGAGGAAAAGACCCTCACACAGGAAGGCATCAACAAGCAAGAAGCAATCATTGCCCTGAAGTGAGCATCACGAAGGACACCATCCTGCCAGAAGAGACCAAGGAGGACCACATCCTGCCAGAAGAGACCAAGGAAAACTCAGTCATGCTGAAAGAGCCCAGAGAGGACTCCATCATGCTGGTGGACACTAGGTAGGACTCAAACGTGCCGGAAGGGACCAGGGAGGACTCCATTGTGCCAGAGGAGACCAGGGAGGACTCCGTCGTGACAAAGGACACCAGGAAGGAATCCTTCATGCCAGAAGAGACCAAGGAGGACTCCATCATGCTGGAAAAGCCCAGGGAGGAGAACATCAGGCTGGAGGAGACCAAGGAAGAAACCAAGGAAGACTCCATCATTACTGAGAACACCAAGGAGGACTCCATTATACTGGAAAAGACCAAGGAGGACTCCATCATTCTGGAAGAGACTGGGAAGAACTCCATCATGCTGAAGGAGGCTGGGGAGGACTCCGTCACGCCGGAGGAGACCAGCGAGGACTACATCATGCTGAAAGGGACCAGGGAGGACTCTATCATGCCGGAAGAGAACAGGGATGACTCCATCATGCATGAAGAGACCAGGGAGGGCTCCATCATGCCTGAGGACACTCGGGAGGACTCCATCATGCCGGAAGAGAACAAGGAGAACTCCATCATGCCAGAGAAGACCAGGGAGGACTCTTATCATGCAGAAAGAGACCAAGGAATACTCTCATGCCGGAGGACACTAGGGAGGACTCCATCATGCCGGGGGGGGGGGGGAGCAAGGAGGACTCCATTATGCCGGAGGAGACCAGGGAGGACTCCATCATGCTGGAGGACACCAGGGAGGACTCCATCATGCTGGAGGAGACCATCAAAGACCCCATCAAGCTGAAGAGACCAAGGAGTACTCCATCATGCCAGAGGAGAGCAAGAAGGACTCCATTATGCGGAAAGGGACCAAGGAGAACACCATCATGCCGGAGCTGACCAGGGAGGGCTCCATCATGCCAGAAGATGGGGATTCTATCATGTTCGAAGAGTACAAGGAAGGGAGGACTCCATCATGCCGGAAGAGACCAAGGAGGACTCCATCATGCCGGAGGTGACCAAGGAGAAACCCGTCATACCAGAGGTGATCAGGGAGGACTCAGTTGTGCTGGAAAGGAGCAGGGAGGACTCCATCAAGCCTGAACAGACCAGGGAGGACACTTTCATTCTAGACGATATCAGGGAGGACTCCATCATCCCAGAGGACACCAAGGAATGGAGGACAGCATCATCTGGAGGAGACCAAGGAAGGGAGGACTCCATCATGCTCGAAGTGACCAAGGAGAAACCCGTCATGTAGAAGGTACCCAGGGAGGACTCCATCATGCCTGAGGAGAAGAAGCCAGGACTCCGTCGTACCAGAGGAGAGGAAGGCAGGACTGCATCATGCTGGTGGTGACTAGGAAGGACTCCAGATGAGATCAAGGAGGACTCCCATGCCAGAAGAGACCAAGGGGTACTCAGTCATGCCAGAGGAGACCAAGCGGGATGTGGGAAGAGACCAAGGAGGACTCCATCATGCAGGAGGTGACCAGGGATGACTCCAGAAGAGACCAAGGAGGATTCAATCATGCCGGAAGAGTCCCAGGAAGGGAGGACTCCATCATGCCAGAAGAGGCCAAGGAGGAACCTGTCCTGCCAGAGGAGACCAATGAGGACTCTCTCATGCCAGAGGAGACCAATGAGGACTCCATCATGCCGGAAGAACCAAGGAGGACTCCATCATGCCTGAGGTTACCAGGGAGGACTCCATCATGCTGGAAGAGACCAAGGAGGACACCTTCATTCTAGAGGATATCAGGGAGGATTCCCATCATGCTAGAGGAGACCAGGGAGGACTCCATCATGCCAGAAGAGGCCAAGGAGGACTCCATCATGCCCGAAAAGACCAAGGAGGACTCCATATGCTGGAGGAGAAGAAGCCAGTACTCCTTCATGCCGGATGAAACCAAGGAAGGGAGCACTCCATCATGCCGGAAGAACCAAGGAGGACTCCATCATGCCCGAGGTTTCCAGGGAGGATTCCATCCCAAGGAGGAGACAAGGGAGGACTCCATCATCCTGGAGGAGACTAAGGATTTCATCATGCTGGAGGAGATCAGGGAGGACTTCATCATGCCAGAGGAGACCATGGAAGGGAGGGCTCCATCATGCCAGAAGAGACCAAGGAGGACTCCATCATGTCAGATGAGTCCAAGGAAGATTCCCACTATGCCGGAAGAAACCAGGGAGGACACCTTCATTCTAGAGGATATCAGGGAGGACTCCATGTCAGAGGAGACGAGGGAGCACTCCATCATGCAGAAAGAGACTAAGGAGGATACCATCATGTCAGAGGTGACCAGGGAGGACTCCATCATGCCATAGGGGAACAGGGAGGACTCCATCATGCCAGAGGGGAACAGGGAGGACTCCATCATGCCGGGAGAGACCAAGAAGGACTCTCTCATGCCAGAGGAGACCAAGGAGGACTACATCATGCCGGAAAAGACCAAGAAAGACACCATCATGACGGAAGAGAAGGAGCCAGGACTCCATCATGCCAGAGGAGACCAAGGAAGGGAGGACTCCATTTCGGAGGTGACCTGGGAGGACTCCATCATGCTGGAAGCAACCAACGAGGACTCCATAATGCTGAACTAGACCAAGGAGGACTCCATCATGCCCAAAGAGGCCAAGGAGGACTACATCATGCCAGAGGAGACCAGGGAGGACATCATCATGCCAGAAGGGACCATGGAGGACTCCATCATGGTAGAGGAGACCCAGGTGGACTCCATGTTGAAGGAGACCAGGGAGGACTTCATCATGCCAGAGGAGACTAGGGAGGACTCCATCATGCCGTAGGAGACCAGGGAGGACTCCATCATGCGGGAAGAGACCAGAGAGGACTCCATCCATGCCGGAAGAGCCCAAGGAGGACTCCCTCATGCTGGAGGAGACCTGGGAGGACACCATCATGCTGAAGAAGACCGAGGAGGACTCCGTCATGCCTCAACAGACCAAGAAGGACTCCCGTCTTGCCGGAGGAGACCAGTGGGGACTCTGTCACACGGGAAACGACCAAATAGTACTTCATCATTCCAGAACAGACCCAGGAGGACTCCATCATGCCGGAGGAGACCAAGGAGTACTCCATCATGCCAGAAGAGACCAATGAGGACTCCATAATGCCGAACTAGACCAGGGAGGACTCCATCATGCCAGAAGAGACCAAGGAGGACACCATCATGCCGGAAGAGACCAACAAGGACTCCCATCATGCCAGAGAAGACCAGGGAGGCTTCCCATCATGCCGGAAGAAACCAGAGAGTACTCCATCATGCCGGAAGAGACCAGGGAGGACTCCAAGGAGGACTCCATCATGGCTGAACAGACCAGGGAGGACACCTTCATTGTAGAGGTTGTCAGAGATGACTCCATGTCAGAGGAGACCAGGGAGCATTCCATCATGCAGGAAGAGACCAAGGAGGAATCCATCATGCCAGAGGTACCAGGGAGGACTCCATCGTGCGGGAAGAAACCAAGCAGGATTCTATTATGCCAGAAGAGTACAAGAAAGGGAGGACTCCATCATGCCGGAGGAGACCAAGAAAGGGAGGACTCCATCATGCCGGAAGAGGTCACGGAGGAACCCATCATGCCGGGAGAGACCAAGGAGGACACTCATGCCAGAGGAGACCAAGGAGAACACCATCATGACGGAGGAGAAGGAGCCAGGATGCCAGAGGAGACCAAGGAGGACTGTGTCATGCCGGAGGTGACCTGGGAGGACTCCATCCTGGATGAGAGCAAGGAAGACTCCATTATGCTGGAAGCAACCAACAAGGACTCCATAATGCTGAACTAGACCAAGGAGGACTCCCATCATGCGGAAGAGCCCAGTGAAGACACTATCATGCCGGAGGAGAAGGGGAACTCCATCATGCGGGAAAAGACCAAGGAAGACACCATCTTGTGGGAAGAGACCAAGGAGGACTCCATCATGCCGGAGGTGACCTGGGAGGACTCCATCCTGCTGAAAGAGAGCAAGGAGGACTCCATCATGCTAGAAGCAACCAACGAGGACTCCATAATGCCGAACTAGACCAAGGAGGATTCCATCATGCCAGAAAAGACCAAGGAGGACTCCCATCATGCTGGAGACCAGGGAGTACTTCATTATGTCAGAGGAGACCAAGGTAGAGAGGACTCCATCATGCTGGAAGAGACCAAGGAGGACTCCATCATGTCAGAAGAGACCAAGGAGGACTCCATCATGCTGGAAGAGACCAAGGAATACTCCATCATTCTGGAGTAGACCAAGGAGGACTTCATCATGCCAGAAGAGACCAAGGAGGACCCCATCATACTGGAGGAGACTAGGGAGGACACAATCATGCCGGAAGGGACCAGGGAGGACTCCATCATGCTGGAAGAGACCAAGGAGGACTCCATCATGCAAGAAGAGACCAGGAAGGACTCCATCATGCCAGTGTAGAACAAGGAGTACTCCATCATGCCGGAGGAGACCAGAGAGGATACCATCATGCCGGAAGAGACCATCACACCTGGCCAGTCTCAGGATGCTGGCACAGCTGCCCCCCGCAACCGACATCAATGCTGGAAGCGGGTGAAGAAGACAATCATGAACAGCCTCAGATGTCTGTGCTGCTGCTGCCTGCCACCTCATGTAAGAACATGACTCCAGTGAAAAGGGACCGTGGAATCACCCTCAGCACCAGGTGAGTGCATTTCTCTCTCTTCATTTTATCCACTTTTCCTTCTGTCCTTTGTAACTAATGATAATTTGCCCACTGTGGCACACCTGTGAGCTTAACAACCTGTCACTTCAGAAAGACCAATCCCATAGAAATTCTGGAAGTGTGACCTTAGGCTTGTTGAGCAAGAAGTGGACTGTATACATATGCTGATAAAGCAGGGAGAGCAGCAGGTGGGGCATGGGCAAAGGCAGCAGAGATTGCTTAGAGACCAGGTGCTTTGGTGCTGCAGGGCCAGCACAGAGTTCTGTGTGCTTCAGAGTCACTCAGAGTCTCCTACCTGTGTCTTTTTGAAGTCCTGAAGAGAACAAGCCTCAGCTCCGTGGCTTGTGGGCCATGGGTTGGGGGGCAGTCTGGATGAGATTTGGAAGGCCTCTCGGGGAAGCCAGGCCAGATGTCCAGGAGCGAGTGTGGTCACGGGACCCTTCTGCACAGGACCCACCGCAGTGCAGATCTGTCCAGGTAAAAGCCCAGGCAGGAGGGGCTGGCTTTCCATGGGTCTTCCTCAGGGGAAGGGTTGCCCTAAAGCTCTATGTGGCACACTAATCCCTTGCCCTCTCCCCCAGCCTGCATAAACATCACAGACTGCCCTCTGGGTAGGGATTGTCCTTTACTCCCTGCTTCTTGACAGGGAACATGATCTTTTCCACAAGGTGAGACTTCTCTCCCTAGTGATATAGTTTCCAGTCTGCCTGTCCCACCTGCCCCAAGATGGGTTCCCAGGTTGAGAATGAGGCCTACAAGCAGCCCGATGGGAATCCTTTAGAGGGCAGCCTCTTGCTATCCTTTTGCAAGAGCCCCGCACCCACACACATGCCAAAGCCATCACAGCTTACATTGCTTGAGTCCTCAGACCCAACTCAGAACAAAGCTTGGAAAAATCACAGCCTTGGGGTGACTCCAAAGGCAGCTGTGCCTTCTCTTGACACCTAAGTTCTGCCCTCTAGTTACTCACCTCTGTGTAGCTATGCTTGCTCCTTCAAGCCCACCATTCACATTGGATCCCACACTCACAATCACGTGCCACAACGTAAGGATGTGATAGGTGTCCTGAAGAGTCTGACTAGAGGCTCTTTGTTGGAGGAGCAACCTGCTGTGTCCCTGCCTCGTGGCAGCTTCAAGCTTCTACCTCGTGTATGCACTCAGGTGGACAGATCTTAAGGCTGCTTCCATTTCTTCAAGTCTCTGCACTTCACATATTCTAGAACAATTAATCAACCTTGCACAGCCTTTGGGGGAGCTTCTGAGAAGCCCTGTCTGTCCATCCTAGTATCACATTGGTAAGACTTCATCTCTTGTGTTCTTTTTCCCCTACACTGTGCCAACAAGTATCACAGCGTGAGACACACAGAAGTCTGTGTGACTGATATGGATGGGCCATCCATCTCAGTGTCTCCCTGAATTTGAACACAGGACGAGGGTCCTGGCATAGTCGTCCTACTGGGATAGCTTCTGTGTTCAACAGCGTGTCCCCATAGTGTACTGTGGAAACACATCCGTGTTTCTCATATGCTCTGTCCTCTAAGCGACTTAAGCTCATAGGATGGACATTCTTCCTGCCTATTCTGGGAAGAAGGAGCAGGGAGAGAACCCCAGGACCCCATGCACCCCTACCCACCATGCACATGCCTGGAAAGTCCATTCCACAGGATTCTGTGCTGGCCTCAGCCACTGGACCAGGCTGAACTATGGTACACCACAAAGGCAGAAAGAGTTTTTGTGGATGCTGCCAGCCTAGAGGGGAAAGCTGGCCTGCGTCATGACCCCATGAAACATCTGTATTCTTCCCTGCCCTCCATGCGCTGGAATATGGAGTGCCCTGTGAGTGTGTGTCTGTCTCTCTCTCTCTTGAACATGGACGACTTCTAGGCAGGTTTCAACTGCTCTTTCTTAAACTGGAGCCCCAGGAAATCACTTATAACTGAAGATGGCCATAAGAGGCAAACCCAAACACAAGTGTAGAATAAAAATCACACTTGGTTGAAATAGAGACACAAAATTGAAAACAAAACAACCAAGCAAGAAGAACATCAAAAACTCTTGATTGACTCTGTTTCTCTTTCTTTTCACTATGGGGTTTCTCTGTGTAGCATTGGCTGTCCAGGACTTACTTTGTAGACCAGGCTGGCCTTCAGCTCACAGAGATCTGCCTGTGTCTATCTCCTCAAGTGCTAGGATTACAGGCAGATGCCACCACTGAATGACCCACTCTTAATAATAACAGACTCATAGAACTATGCAAAGAGAATACATTCTACCTACAACATTGAAGTTGGCTTCTATTTCCTGACAGGTTTATTACCGTGTCACACTTGTGCACATTTCCGTTTATTTTCTGACATTCGGTTCTTTCTACTTTGGTTGGGAGAAATAGTATTACTATGAACTGTTTGTTTGCTGCGTTTAGTGTTCACACAGCCTCTATAACTCAAGCTGGAATGACAGTATCACCCAGCTGACTTTTACTTCCTGTGAATTCTGCTTCCTCAGTTTCTTCTTCAGTGCACTGTAAGTAACACTGTGAGCATTTGTGTTTTAGTGGGGGTCTCTTCTGTCCCAGGCAGGCCACTTTGTAGCCAAAGATGACCTTGAGCAGGATCCTCACCCTCCTGTCTCTAATTCCCCAATTATGAAATGCTAGGCTTGTCAAGTATCAGAAGTTCAAGGCCATTTGTAGGCAAGAGTGAGTCCAGTCTGAGTGGAATCCAGAAAAAAAAATGCAAATTCTAAACATTTTGAACTCTCAGATCTGGACACTGGGGATGGGGAGATGGGTGAGTGAGTAACGTGTCACAGTGGAAAGAAAGGACCTTGTGAAAACCAGACACGGCAGCATCCGTGTGTCATCTTAGCTCTGCTGGTGAAGAGAGGCAGATGTGGAAGCTTGCTAGCCTGAGATCAGTGAGATACCCTGTCTCAGAAATTACGGCGGTTAAGCATTTGATGAACATTCCCGGTCTACACATGTGATTAATGTATGAAGGCAGATAGACAGATGCACACAAACACACAGACACCTACCTCTATGGTCTTGCATGTATCATACACAAATACACACCTTCCTAATACCAGTATCTAGAGTTTTCCAACCCTTTCCTTACTCTTTCTTCCTTACAACTGATTGTCTAAACTTTAAATTCATACCTTTTTGTTTTTCTTTTGCCAAAGCACATGACTTAGTTGCCACAGTGAACTACCAATTCCTTCTAGTGAGGAATCCTTTCATTTTCTTCTCTCCTCTTTTTTTGACTCGGTTTTCTGTGTCAAGTCCAGGCTGCCAAGGACCGGTGATCCTCTGCTCTCAGCCAGTGGACGTAGGTGGTTTAACTGTGCACCCAGATTTTGTGGGTTTTTAATCATTTGTGTACCTGTGGATGACCTTCAGCTTTCAATTCTGTTGTCTCCACCTACCAAATGTAAGGGTTACAGGATTTACCAACCAAGCCTGGTTTATTTGGTCCTGGGGAACAAACCCAGCACTTCCTGTATGCTGGGCAAGAGCTGTCCCAACTGAGTAGTTACACCTGTAGCTCACGCTAGCCTGGGACTCTTATGTAGCTGAGGAAGACCTTGAGTTCTTGATCCTCCTGCTTCTATGTTCCCTGTATGGAATTAGAGATCTGTACCACTGACCATGCATTTTCTTTCTTTTTCTTTCTTGCCTGCTTGCTTGCTTGCTTGCTTGCTTGCTTGCTTTCTTGCTTGCTTTCTTGCTTTCTTTCTTTCTCTTTCTTTGCTTTCTTTTTTTCCTTTCTAGATTATCTGTGTTTTCTACTGAGAGTATTTACAAGTACTACAAACAAGCTCTAGCTGGACTTCCCTCTTCTGAAGCTGGTGAGCTGTGAGCTTGATGGGACAGAAAGGATGCTGTCCCAGTTCCATGCCATGTCAAGAAAACTCAGGTCAGTATGCCTCAGTTTTCAGGACTATTACTCGTGCAGCCAGGTGGCTCTGAAGGGGTGCTCTGACTGGTAGCCCTCAAGTTTACCTCATCTAACTCCTCTATGTAGCACCATGGGACAGGAAGGCACAAGCCAACAAGCCCATGTCCAGTCATGCAGCTGACAAAACCAGGAAGATGAAGTCCCATTCCTATTGTTTAAAGGTCTACCCCCCTCACCCCTTGGATGATCATGTTCCCCTCACATTTAGCCAGTTCTAGGGAGTTGGTGGAGATGTCAGAGCTAGGGTGCCTGTGATCCCTTGTTCAAGACCAGCTTGGCTTACAGAGGGAGCAGTAGTCTAGCTCTGGAGCACTGTGAGACTCCATCTCTTAAACAACAGGTGAACAACAGGGCTAGTGCTGTAGCTCAGTGTGCCTCG
>JAQQSO010001806.1:0-14931 GCA_028658305.1 Pachyuromys duprasi
GCTACAATATCCTCCCAGGGGATCTAGCCAGTCTGTCACTCCCAGGTTTGTATGGGGAGGGTCAAAGAGTCAGCCATCAAGATCATGACTGAAACAGTCCCTGTTTCCCTGAATAGGGTCTTCAGTCCTACACCGAGTTATCATGGGCCCCATCCGTGGGGGGGTTCCAGTCCACATCCACACAGGTCTCATCAGGACTAGCTGCATTGTCTTCTTCAAGACTCTTTACCCTTCGTATTTGTGAGTCTATGAGTGAGTATGTGTGTTATCCTTTCAAGGCACAAGAGTGAACAGGCCCTGCCCCCAGACTACTCTAATGGCTGTTTCCAGCCTCTTCAATAAAGACTGCCAAGCTGTACCCTACACACTCACACCCACGCGCGCCCACACACACATAAAGACAAAGGCCAAGGCCATGCCACAAATTCCCACCAATCCCAGGTTACCCTTAAAAAAGGTCTATGCTTGCCTCCTGCTCAGTTCTTTGCAGAAGCAGCCTCCTCTTGTGTCTTCTCCAATAAATCTCATGAGTGAGGTTTGTTGTGCGGTGTGATTTTGTGGCATTTCTTAATTCCAACTACTAAGATACCTTTCCCTTCAGAGCTGTAACACTTGTATGGGGAGACCTTTCCCCTCAGATGTGCAACACTGACAATGGGCACATGAATGCTACTATGTCTAGAGAGGAGCGAGGTGACAGATCCCTCCAGAGCTAGAGCTACAGATGGTGGTCACCTGACTTGGGTGCTGAGAACTGAACTAAAGTCATCTGCATAAACAAAAGCATTCTCTGTCCCAAATTATATATTCCTAAGTTAAAAATTACATATAACATTTGCTTCATCAGCACATATGCTAATACTGGAATGATAAAGAAGATTTTGAAGTGACTCCTACACAAAAACAAAATGGAAATTTGCAAAGCAACTGTACTTTTTCAAATCTATGAACTGTGTGAATAAAAGAAGGTAAAATACTTTTGAAACGTTTTTCAAAATCTATTATGGAAAAAAAATGCAAATCTAGGAGAAGAGATGTCCATCCAGGTACTAGAGGCATAGAGAACATCAAATAAAAAAAAGACTGAAAAAATGACCCATAATATAGTTAAAACACTAAACATACAGAATACACAAAGGGCCCTGGAATCCTAAGTCACATATAAAAGCAAGACCATCCTAATAATGTTTTCTTTAAAACATTAAAGGTCATCAAGTTCTGAAAGACCTCAGATGGTAATCCAGAATAACCTACCTGTCCAAAGTACATCATAACCGGATGAGACATAAAAACTCAGGTCACCAAGGTGTCTCAAGAAAGAACACTGAAAGTAATACTTTAGAGTGAAGACAAAGATAAGGATATCGGAGAGACTGTAAGGGGAAAAAAAACTATGCTAGAACAGCAGTTTTGCAAAACAGAACTAGAAAGCAAACATGACAGAATCATCAAAAACAGCAGCAACTAAAACAAATCTATCAAAATAACTTTCAGAATTAATGGCTTCACATTCCCCAAAACAAGGCACAAGCTAGTCAAATGATTTTTTAAACTGAACTTTTATATTATTGTCTACAAGAAACATACTTCATTTCAGAGGAAAGACACTACCTACCATGAAAAGAAGCAGGAAAGTATACCACCAAATAGGACCAGGAAAAAGGAGTGAAGCTATGCTAATATCTGAACAAATGAACTTCAACTCAAACGTCATCAGAAGAGAACCCTAAAAATGCTCACCATACTAACAGGTACCTAGTTTTAAAAATACTGCTAGGCATTAGCTGAAGATTAACTACAGTACCATAATAATGATGACTGCAATACCTCACTATCAATAACATACAGATCCAGACCAAAAAAAAAAAAAAAAAAAACTCAAAGACATACTGAAAATAAATGGGGAAACAAAAGATTAAACGGATCTAACAGATAGGTACAGAACATTACACTCAAGCATTCCAGAATACACTCTCACCCTGTAGTCTTTAGAAATTTTCCCCAAATTAGAGCAGATACTGACACAAAAGAAAATCTCAATGATATAAGAACATGGACATAAGCCTAGTTTTTTATCTTATCCCAGTATAATAAAGCTTGAAATCAATTTAAAACAAAATAATTCAGGAAATACAAAAATTGATGTAGTTTAAACCGCATACTATTGAACAAAAAATGGGTTATAAAGAAATAAGAAGTCAAGTAATTAAATGAAAAGGAAAAGGCAGCACACCAAAAGCCATGTGACCCAACAAAGGGAGTGGTAAAAAGAATGTTATAGCTCAAAGTGCCCACATTTTAAAAAATTAGAAAGAACTCAACTTAATAACACACTAGCAGAAGATGTAACTCTAATCCTAACTCTAACCCTAATTGATATTCTCAATCTAACCCTAATCCTAGACAACAACTTCATCTAAACCTAACTCTAACACTAACTCTAGCCACAACTTAGCTTATCTATAACCCTAACCATAATCATAGCCATAACTCTAAAATCAAAGAACTGACACATAGACAACATTCAAAAATCAGCAGTTTCCATATATAGCAATGACAAACTCACTGAGAAATAAATCAGAAAACAATCTAATTAAGAATAGATCAATAGAGTTTTAACAATAATAAAACACCTGGAGGTGATAGGAGCCCTACAAGAAGAAACAGAGCCTACTAACCAGGGGTAGAGGGGCTTGCTGAGACTGAGGTATCAATCAAGGACTATGCACAAACTGGACCTAAGACCCCTACAAAGATGTAGCAGATGAGCAGCTTAGGCTTCATGTGGATCCTCTAGTAAAGGAAGTAGGGACTGCATCGGACTTACTTGATAACTTTTTTATCACTTTCCCTGGTGGGTACTGCCTTGCCAGATCACAGGGAAAAAGGACTTGCTCATTCCCCATGCAACTTGATGAGCTGGGGTGGATGGGAAAGAAAGCTCCCTTTTTTTTGAGGAAAAGGGGAAGGGGAGGGAAGGGAGGGATGATGGGACTGGAAGGGTAGAAGGTATAGGCCTACAACAAAGGATGTAAATTGAATAAAAAAATAAGCAAAAAATGATTATATCTCCGTGTCCTATTTCCTCTCTGCATACCCACACATTAAAATGTTATTATTTAGCTCGATTCTGAAAAACTGAATTTTATGTGTTAATTCCCTCACCACCATGGTGAGTGGGAAGTAGGCTTACTACTTTAATGCCACACTTGGAAATAGCATGGTTTTTTTGTTGTTTTTTGTTTGTTTTTTCACCAATCAGGGACTGAGGAAATTGGCTCAGTGGTTAGGGTTTGCTGCCCAATTTTGTGATGAACTAAGTGTGTACACCCATGTAAAAGCTGCATGTGGTCACACATGGCTATTATCGTAGTGCTGAGGGCCAGAGCCTATGGGTTCATTGGTTAGCCAGCCAAAACTGTAAAGGTCAGTGAGAGAATCTGACTCAAAGAAAGAAGTGGATTAGTGATTGAAGAAGACATTCAGATATCAACCTTGGGCTTCTACCTGTACAGGTATACTAACCTGTCACTCACAATGGTTGTCAGTGGCTCCTCAGGGCAACTGAACATGTGAAATGTGGCTCCTGCAATTCGGCAACTGATCACTAAATTTACATAATTAAAGTTGAAATTCATTAGCCACAAACAATTGGTAGCTGTCATGTTAGACAGCACAGCCTCTTGAGTTTTACCATTATGAGAGCCACCTAACACTTCTTGAAGCAGAGTGAGCGTTGACCTTTGGAACAAACTCATTTCACTGAAGACTAAATATGAGACAGTGAAGAACTTAAAGTCTTAAGATGCAGTGCAAGGATAGACGTGAATAAATGGCTTGTGTGATGACTTACATGTTTTGGTTGCTTTTGGAGAAGAGGTCTGAAAAGTTCCATAAGGCAACAGGACCATCTTACTGAAGAAAGAAGAACTAGCAAAGGACAGGACTACTTGAGATCTCTAATCTGCTTTTGAGGCGGATGACCACCTACTAATGTACACTATTCCTTCACTTGTAGTGTCATAGTTACTTGATATTCACAGCAAATAGTTTGGAGGGGAAAAATAATACATACAGATCTGACTAAAGAGGTGAAGTACTTCTACAATAAAAAATGCAGAACTCTGAAGAAAAGAAAATCAAGAAAAACATTAGAGCTAGGAACACTTCCCATATTTGATGATTGGAAGAATAAACGTTATAAAAATTACCATTCTGTGCAAAGAAAATTATACATTCAAAGCAATCCTAATTAAAAATCCCCATGTCATTCTTTACAGAAAAAAATCTTAAAATTCACATTAAAAACACAAAGTCTATGAGTAAACAAAGCAATCCAGAGTAAAATGAATAATGGCTGCAGGCAGCATCATACGGACTTCAAGTTATACTGCAGATCCACAATAAATCAAAGTAGTGTGGTTCTGGCA
The DNA here is from genome assembly GCA_028658305.1 of Pachyuromys duprasi. Classification (NCBI taxonomy): domain Eukaryota; kingdom Metazoa; phylum Chordata; class Mammalia; order Rodentia; family Muridae; genus Pachyuromys; species Pachyuromys duprasi. The sequence goes on from JAQQSO010001806.1 coordinate 4,431, forward strand.
CAAGAACAGACATGTAGATCAATGGAACAATAGAAAGGATGTAGTTAAGCCCATGTAATAGCATCCACTTGCGTTTTGACAAAGATGTTAAAAATAAACACTGAAAAAAAAGACGGCATCTTTAATACATGATGTTTGGAAAACTGGTTATCCATAGGTAAAAGAATGCAAATGGATTCTTAGTTTTCAACCTGCACAAAATAAATCTCAACTAGATCAAAGGCTTCAGCATAAACCTGAAATTCTGGAAATGCTAAGAAAAAGGGCAAGAGTAAAAGACAAAGACATTAGGTCCCCCCCCAAAAAAAAACAATGTAGATAGTCACGAATTGAGGAATCGATAATGAAAATGTATACATACACATACACACAGTGGAATGTTCTTCACCTGAAAGGGAAATAAAAATTCTCACATTTGCAGAATGAATGAAACTGGAAAATGAATAAATGAAAGTGGAAAAACTATTTTCAGATATCCTAAGGCCAGATGCTACATATCCTCCAGGAAACAGGAAAGAGGCCATGCCTTGAGGAGATAACAGCATAGGGATAGTAGAGTAAAGTTAATACGAGGCAGAAAGGGTCATATTGCAGGCAGAAAAGTTCAAGCAAAGAGTAGAGAGGAGGTTTAGGAAAAACAAGGAGAAAAGGCTACCCAGCTCTGAAAACTTCAGCCAGGCATGGTGGTGCACACTTCTGATGCCAGCTCTGGGGAAGCAGGAGCAGGCAATCTCTACGTTTGAGGCCAGCCTGGTCTACAGAGTGAATTCTGGAACAGCCACGGCTACACAGAAAAACCCAGTCTCTAAAAACATAGATATGAATGAAAAGTATGTGCCAACCTACTATCTTGTTAGCCAATTAAAAACAAATATGAAGAGAGATAACCTGCACAGGTTAATAAAGCTCCCAGTGTGGAAAACCTCTTTATGAGTTGTTGATCAAGGAACCCCGCAGAAGTCTACAAAACAATACAAGCCGCTCTTCTTGGTTGCCCAGCCCAATGAGATGGTATGACACTATTGTTGATGACCTAACATACCTGGATTAAAATTAAATTCAAGCTGAAACTGAATTAGACACCTCCCCCCAAATGTCTAGCTTTCATAGTGCCAGAAGGCACTAGCTAGGCTGCTTGGTTAGAAAAGACGTTAATGGTTTTCCCAGGTCTGAACCCTACAAACTACAATAGCAACCCACATGAATAGATGTGTCAAGACTATAACGGCAGCATCAGTTTCTCTGATTTGTATTTGAGGCCAGCTCCACAACAAAAGTACAAACCTAGGCCTGTAATGGGATTACAACCCTAAGTTTTGGCTGGTGATTGCCACTAGGGTAGAATTTGTAATTATTTTCAGCTACAATATACCATCCAAATGTCTTAAATATTTGTGATTATAGACAGGCAAATGCCATTCATAGCTTTAATCAGTGAAAATTCTTTTTGCAGTAAATGGTGATGAATGTCATGACTCGTGACTACTCAAGATGCTAAGAAAAAGTGAAGGATGAGTGTTCAGCCCTAACAGGACACTTATATAGCCTCCTCTAAGGCTTAGGGAACACTGGATAGAAAATCGAAGCTGGACGATAGGGAGAAAGGATATGAAATGCCTCATTTGTAGCAGGATACAGCCTTTCCAATCATGGACTCACAGCAGCTGTAATTACCTACACTGTGTTTGGCCAATAAAGTCCCTGTCAACAGTAAGTCATGGACAGTGTAGGAATTCCAGAAGCCCCATTATTCCTGATGAAACAGGAGCGACTGACAGATTCTGGGAGAGTCATTGCCTTCAGTTTTAGAACCATGGGCTTGCCCACCAGGCTCCAATGGATATTCCCATACCTATGATCTCACAGACAGCCTTAGTTAAACTCGGTAGGTCACAAAAGAAAACAGACATGAGTCTAGTAAAAGGCCACATAGGGAGAAGGGTTGACATGGATAGGAGATAAGAGAAGACCATAGTGAGAATAATCAAAATGCATAGAGTACATGTGTGAAATTGTTTCAGAACAAAATAAATTAATAAAAAACATATATTACATTTAAAATTATCTGGTGATGGTATACATTTAATATGTACGTTAAACACTTAAAATACACATGACTAAAAACAAATACACAATAGAGTTTTAAGTTTTTAAATATACAACCTAATAATATAGTCAGCAAGTTAACATAAAATTAAATAGTAAACAGGAAGTAAAAAAAAATAAATGAAGCCAGACAGAAAGTAAAGAAAAGGGACCATTGTCAAAGAAATAATTTTTAAACATTATAGAAATGGGCTATTTTTTGATATAATTGCTTTTCTTTTTTAATGCAATTTATTTATTTTTATATTAATCACAGGTTAGGTACTTTGCATACCAGGCGTAGCCCCCTATAATTGCTTTTCTAAAAGTTCCAAAGTTCTATTTTTTCTCTTTTAACTTTAACACTTTTTAAATTATTTTTGTTTTTATTAATTACAGTTTATTCACTTTGTATCCCCCCTGTACCTCCCTCGCTCCTCTCCTCCCAACCCCACCTTCCCCCTTCCCTGACCAGTGTCTCTCTCCCAGTCCACTGACAAAGGAGATCTTCCTCCCCTTCCTCTGATCCTAGTCTATCAGGTCTCATCAGGACTGGCTGCATTGTCTTCTTCTGTGGCCTGGTAAGGCTGCTCCCCCCTCAGGAGGAGGTGATCAAAGAGCAGGTCAATCAGTTCCTGTCAGAGACAGTCCCTGTCCCCATTACTATGGAACCCACTTGGCCACTGAGTTGCCATGGGCTACCTCTGTGCCAGGGTTCCAGGCCATCTCCATGAGTGGTCCTTAGCTGGAGTATCAGTTTCAGAAAAGACCACTGTAACCAGACTTTTTGAATCTGTTGCTGAAGAAAACTCCACCAGGAGGAAAACAGCAGATCCCAGCTTAGAGCACTCAGCCGACCCCAAACCCCAAACCACCACCACCACCACCACTACCACCAAACACTGGAAAGTTCTCGGGAAAAGTCTTCAGGCAAAGTTCTATTTTTTAGTTCAGGAAATATAAACATTTTTTAAATAACTGATAGTTTGTATAACTCCATATACTAAAAGATTTCCTTCTACTTTTCATTTGTGTGTGTGTGTGTGTGTGAATGCAGTTGGCAGTGGACTTCAGAACAGAGAGTTGGATTCCCCTGTAGTTAGAGTTATAGGTGGTTGTGAGCTGCCTGAAGTGGTGCTTAGAACCAGACTCTGGTCCTCTGGTTGAGAAACAACTGCTTTTAACCTCCAAGCATTTCTATAACCCCCATGTACATTCTTAAAGCTCGGTCTTTTACTTCACTGAGAGGTTCCCTGTGTGGCTCTGTCACCACTTTTAGTGTTGGACAGCATATCCATGTCACTGGCCAATATCCCACTGCTGCAACATACCATCAATGATTCTGCTTTTACACTGTTTATGTTATCAATAAACACTTACTTCAAAACCAGAATCCTGGAGAGGTTCTTGTGCTTATGTCTCTTGACACAGCTCAAATGATTCTTTTGAATAAGCAAATGGCATTGCTAGGTTATCTAGAATGAGGCTTATGGCTCTTTGAACCATAATTTTATTAACGCTGATTCCCATAATTGTCTTACTTATACAGCTCCAAAGCCAGGTAATACTTCATAACTACTGTAGCCCATGGTGCTCACAAGACAAGATGTGTTGCTGGCTTATACCCCACATTGGCCCCAGTTCTTCATGCTGCCACATCTAGATAGATAGTCAGACAGACAGACAGATACATAGGAGATAGATCCATTAATGCACTTGATATGTTTAATAACCTTTTAATGTATTGTTCAGAAGACTGCAACCAAAGCCAACCAATGGATATTTCTAACGTCTTTAGGTTGAAAGTGTGAGAAGAGCAGCTTTAGGAAAATAGTGATCATTTTTGGAAGATGTGGCACAATTTCTTCATTCTTTACAAAGCATCAATAAAGAACGCAAAAATCTGCAGAAAGAAATACCCGCAAACCAATGAGTTTGTAGAGTCTTATAAATCAGAACATGCAAAAGCACATTTGATTACATCACAAAAGGTACAAGGACAGGCAGGAAAGTAGATTCCTTTGAATAATGTAAAAAGCTGTACCAAGTCTTTTTCGAATTTATAGCAGCAGAGTGTCAGAATACCTCCCTAGCAATAGATATTTTTAAAGTGCCACTTAAATCAATGATCCATTTCAATATTCAATTCATATCAACCTTCCTTTCTTCCAAAATTCAATTTAAAGTCCTACAAATCCCTGCATATTTACAACTTTCCCAGTCTGTAGATTCCATATTGTGAATTATTAAACTATGGAAATTAATACAAATATCCTATTTAATTTCACAATAAACTCTTTTTGAGGTTTAATCAGTTTTCCCCAGCAGATCACTATTTCACTGACAAACATCAAGCTATATCTATCTCCCCTTATCCTAGACCACATTTTCTTTACTGGTTGAGGAGAATGTCATGTGAGACAAAGCCTAAACCTCACTGAAGTAAAGATATATGAACTCTTTGTGCTTCTCCTCATATTTAAGTCCTGTCATTGTGTCAGAGAATAAAATTAGATTAACTCGGAATGATTTACTTTTTTATGCCATGTTTGTTGTTATCCTACTTTTTCTTCTCTTTGAAGTGTATGGAAATCAATTGTCTCTTTGATTTATTCCTCTATCTTCCTAGATATCAAAGTGAACTGATTAATCTATAACTTCTAGTCATCACTAATATGTCATACCCCTTCTTCCTTCCCTCCCTCTCTGTTCTCCCTTCCTGAATTTGTCCTTCACATAGCCTAGACTAACTTACTTGCATACATTCTACTGTAAATTTGAATGGATTTGATTCCACAATAACTTTGATGGTAAACAGATCAAATCAGGGCCCCTGGTGTGTGAAAATGTGTGTATGTAATCTCCCTGTGTCCATGTGCCAAATGACAGGCACCAGTGGAGAATTCCCCAGCCAGTCTATATGCCACAGCTAAGCATCCCATTGTAACTGTTGCAAACTGAAGCCTATTATCAGACTTGTGCTTTACCAGCTGGGGACAAGTCGGTTTTATTTTCCACCCCACTTATCATCTCAGTCAAATTTTTGTTCCTTCATTTACTGGAGCATTTAAGGAAATAACAGAGAAGCTTTCATTTTGCTTTGTTTTGTTTTCAAACACTGCTCTTCTTTGTCGCCTACCCTATCTGACTGGAGAGAGCAGCACCAACTACTGTGCTCTGTACACCCATTCTCAACAAACACATGCTCACGTATGGCCTGTGTCACAACCTCCACTTGGTTTCATCATAGCTTCTGAAAATGCAGGCCTGTTTCTCTGAATATATCTGTATTTTTACCTCTTCTTCATCATGAAGGTTTTTTTTCTAATAATTCATCAGAAATGCAGGAAAAAAAATTCAAGTTCAAATAAGTTTACCAGTGTAATTGACAGTGTTTATAACTATAAATCTATTCGTGTAACCAGAATATCTAATAATTAAGCATCAACTAAATAAATTGTATATTTTAAAAAACAGTATTTGAGCTGGAGAGATAGTTCAGCAGTTAAGAGCACTGTCTGCTTTTCCAGAGGTCCTGGGTCAATTCCCAACAACCACAAAGTGGCTCACAACCATCTGTAGTGGGTCTGATGCCCTCATCTGTCATGCAGGAGTACAAGAAGATAGAACCCTCATCTATATAAAATAAATACTAAATCTTTAAAAACAAAAAAGAAGAAAGAAAAGAAAATGGTATTCAACCAGGCAGTGGTGGTGAAACATGCCATTAATACCAGAACTTGGGAGGAAGAGGCAGGCAGATCTCTGTTTGAGGCTAGTCTGGTTTATAAAGTGAGTTCCAGGACAGCCAGGGCTACACAGAGAAACCCTGTCTCAAAATACATAAATAAACAAACAAACAAATAAATAAATGCTATTAGAAAACAAAGTATATTATCTATTTATATTAAAAAATGCACATTTAAAATGCTACAAATAACTTTTAAAATAATAGAGAAGTAAAAATATGTAAATAATTATAAACATACATAAGGATGTAAATTCTAAAAATTGTCCAAGAATAGTGGTACACACCTACATGTCTCAGCACCCCAGAGTGCGAGAAAATATTTTAGGCTCAGGGCCAACCTACACTACACAATCTATCTCAATAATGAAGTGAAAGAAAGACGCTAACAATTGTAATCACTAAATATTGTTAAAAGTAATTTCATGTGATTGGCACAAATAAAATATTATGATTGGTAAGTGAGTTTAATTTCCTTTCTCAGACCCATCCTAATTTCCCAAATATGTGACAAAATGTGTAAAATGTTAAAAACATTTTTTTACCAGATTAAAGGATCAAAAATAAAAAATTAAAAAAAGCCAAATGCCTCAGAAAAGAAAAAAGAATCACACAACTGTAAATGAACACCAGGAGTAGAACAGCTGGAAGTGGGAGAGGGGGAAACTGGGCCATAAGCAATAAGGCAGAAATTATAAAAGTAAGCAACATGTAACACAACTATTTTTTTTCTTTCCAGTATCTAAAATGTGGATCTGATGGCAAGAACCCTGGCACCTATTTAGAGTATGTGGATTCTAGAGAACAAGGGTCCAAGATTCCTGGTCACACTTTCAGGACAATTTGGAAACATGAGCAATACATGTCATGAATTCATTTATTTTCCAGTTAAAAGATATAGCATTCATTGCTTTAGGCCACTTTCATCATGGGTCAAAAGTAAATTCTAGGTGATGTATGTATGTAAATTTTTTGACTGGCCAGTGGTGGCGCACACCTTTAATTCCAGCACTTGGGAGGCAGAGGCAAGCAGATCTCTGAGTTTAAGGGCAGCCTGATCTACAGAGTGAGTTCCAGGACAGCCAGGACTACAGAGAGAAGACATGTCTTGAAAGAAAAATTCAGGCAAAAGTTAAAAAGAAAAGAAACAAGTCATTTGTCATGGGCTGAATTATTATTGTGCTTCACCTATCAAATCACATGTAAAATAACAACACAACAGAAATGAAAAATGAAATTTAAGAAATTAGAATATATCTTTAAAATCCCAAAGTGAGAAATGTTTATTGTACAAAATGAGACTGTAATAGTTTAACTATATTAGTTATTTGAAAGATTGTTTAAGTTAGATTCCAAGTAATAAAGCTAAGTTGAGAGAAATGAAGACAACATTGCTACAAATCAAAACTGAATTTTCAGGGACTAAGCATTATTTAGATTAGTAGCTGATTTTTAAAAAATCACTAAAGACCACTCTGAACATCTTTAAACCTAAATTCACGACACTAGCCTTTTGAACCACATAGTCCAATTGGAAGTGTGGCACAAATGTCACCTGGAACAAAATGGTTTGTAGCCTTCTCCCAGACTCATGATTATAATAAATCTGTGGATATTGTCTTTGCAGGCTACTACAGTCATAGTTTTATTTTCCCATCATATTCCAGGAAAAGAGACAGAAAATATTAGGAAGACTCATTTTGTAGCCCTTTATCGTACTTTACCAATATTAACAATTTTTCAAGGCATTTGTTGAATGACTACTGATATTATAGCCTTTGTGAGGCCTAGAGGATAATCTTGAATTTACTGCCATTGTGAAAGAATTGAATTTACTGCCATTGGGAAAGAGCCCATGATCTGAAATGGGAGGTGGTGGGGACAGAACCGTAACAACATGGACAGCAGCCGCAGCAGAGGGGACAAAGCACCATGAGAAGACAGAAAACAGAATCACCCTTTTGGGGAGAAGTTACTGTACAAGGATTTATCCACAACAACTGACATTTAGAGTGAAAAGAGTAATAACTGGAGTTCAGGATAGATTTGGACAAAGGAATGAGACATGTACATTCACAATGTGTCTACATCACACAGAAAAATTCAGCAGCTCTTAAAAAAAAAAAAACAGGCTATGAGGTGGTAAAATTGAAATGTCACTGGGGATAGATCCCTACGAAGGACTTTGATTCACAGGCTACAGATGTTGAAAGTCGACCTTTAAGTTTTTTGAAGGTTTAACAACGAGTAGTGTGTCTTAGGTAGGATTTCTATCGGTGTAGCACAATGACCAAAAGCAAACTGGAGAGTAAATGGTTTATCAGTTTCACAAACCCTGAGTCACAGTCCACAGCAGGAAACCAAGGCAGGAACTGAGACCAGGCAGGAGTCTGGAAGCAAGAGCTAATGCACAAACTGTGGAGGAGTGCTGCTTACTGGCTTGCTCCTCGTGACTTGCTCAGTTGGTCTTCTTAGAGAACCAAGGGCCACCAGCGGCCCACAAGGGGCTGTGCCCTCCCATATCAATCACTGATTTAAAAAATCCCATACAGGCCAGCCCACAGCCTGATCATATGGTGGCATTTTTTTCAACTGTGATGTCAGCCTCTCAGATGACTTTAGCTTGTATCTACTTGATACTAGGCAACACAGACTCTCATAATCATAACTGTGTTCAGAGAGGTTCCTTCACTGTCAACCTGAATTATACAATAAACTTTGTAATGTAGAGTGTGATAGATTTATTTTAGAGTTGCATACAGGTCTGGGTTTAGATTTAACACTACCTTGCCTAAGTGCAGGTGGGCTAACAAGACTCTCCTTCCAAGATCTCTTTCTCTTACCCTTTTGCCTGGGCAGCTTTGTAGAGCTGGCCCTGAAGGTATGAGAGTAGGAGAGCTGGCCATGTCCCTTGTTGGCTACAGCACTTAGAAGAAGGGGGGGGGGTCCCCAACATACAGCTTGTCTGGACAGCTCAGGGGAGCTGTGGTATGGATGTGGGTGAGCAGAGCCTGAAGGCATGAAGACAGGAGAGATGGGCCTACCACTCAGCTCCACCCCACGCCCCATCTGGGCAGTGGGAGATCTGGACCTGGTGGTGTGAGTAGGTGAGAGCTTGTTTGAAATAACTGGTTTCACCTCTAACCATTCAAGAGCCCCTACACCTTGCCTGGGCAGCACAGTGGATCTGACCACTGTGCTTGGGCATGGGTGCGCTGGCTCCAAGGTGTGAGAGCCTGAGAGATGGTCCTGCCCCTCTCCTGAGCAAAGGGGGAGAGCTGGCAGGCTGGCCAACTCAGCTCCCTCTCAGGCCCAAACCCACGGCTTTAAGTTGGCCCACCCCAACATCTAGCCCATCCATGAGCTTCTGGAGTGAATGAAGGGACCAGTCCTGTATAACCAAAGTTGCATGGTCTCTGTGACGTAGAGCACCAACAGCATATCCAAGAGAAGTCCAGTAGAGGATCCAGAATTAATAGTGCAGCAAAAACCAGAGGCATCAAACCCGACCAAGGAATGGCTCATTGCAATAAAACATTTGCAAGTAAATCTGTTTGGGCAAAAGCATATACTGTGTGACACACTGACACACTGCAGCTTCCATGGTAAAAAAAAATTAATTATTCTTTTTTAATTTTTATATGTTTTTCTCATGTTTTGTTTTCTTGCATGGACAGAGGGCAGGGTAAATATGGAAAACAGGGAGATGAGTTAGATTGGGGATCCTGATGAAAAATTAACAAAGAATCATTTTAAAAATTCTCTATGGATCTTTTACTTGTGTAAACACTGTAAAGATACCACCATTTAAAACAACCAAGGGAGTTTAACAAGAAGCACATCAAGTACACAATCTCTGGCTAACTGGCAATGGAATGCAGAGGAAAGCCAATCACATGGGGTGCAGTCAAACAGCCCATCTGAAAAAGAAAAATTTGATCTAAATCCTTGTTGGCCTGCATCATTTTCCAAAATAGCCACTACAGCATTGGAAAGCCTACAGGCCTAGCCGCGCATGTACAATTTAACTAAATGCACATAGTAAGGACAATTTAATTACACAGGGCATTTTGCTAGATAAGCCACTGAAAGAAGTGGCTGCCTTTGGATGCCATGGTCTACAAGAGACAGACAAATGGAGATATGCATCTGCAATCCAGGTTAAATTTGATTTATTAAATTACCACAGAACTCTTATATTTATGGTTGTGAGCCTAGCCTTTAACGGCTGATCCATCTCTCCAGCCCTAAAATAATCTGAAGAGGCAGGAGTGTGGCTTTTACCTGCAGCCTCTCTCTCTTTTTCTTAAGATTTTATTTATCATGGATATAGTGTTTTGCCTGCATGTACACATGCAGGCCAGAAGAGGGCACCTGATGTCATTATAGTTTCTGGGAATTGAACTCAGGACCTTTGGAAGAACAGCCAGTGCTCTTAACCTCTGAGCCATCTCTCCAGGCCCCTCTCCAATCTACACACCTAGAGAGGATATACTAGAAGGAGGACCTAGATTGGTATGATCAATGCTTGTTTGAATGAACAAATGGGATGGACATTGAGTGGAGGAGAAAACAAGCAACAGAACAGGAGCATGCCAAAAAGGACCTCTGGGGGGGGGGGGTCAATGTAGCGATGTATCAGAGCAGATATTAAGACTCGAGATCAAG